>VTPC01091030.1:216459-244312 GCA_011009095.1 Ignelater luminosus | reverse complement strand
GCTTCGTCTGTTTCATCCTAGTACAAGGATGTTTAAGTGAGTATTTGCGCAAGCTATCCATGATAGAATATCTTCGATTATTGGATTTCGAGTAGTAACAATTCCAAGATTTTTATTTGTGCCATTTTCTCCATCGGAGGGTGAAATCCAACCCTGGTCCACTATAGATGCCTGCGGAAAGGTTCAATGCTACCCGCGTTTGTAATTTACTCTTAATGGAAGACGAAGTTCGACATGCTTGTATTTAATTCTCTTAGAAACTAAAAAGAAAGGAAGTGGTACAGAAGACATAAACGGAACCGTACAGCGCTGGAGCGGAGTAAATAAAGAAAGTAGAGCAAAGGCCGGAGTGGGAGTAGTGATCAAGAAGAAATGGAGGAAGAGAATAACATCATGGGAACCTATAAACGAAAGAATAATAAAAATAAATAAATATGACACTATTTGGCAGAGAAATAATACTACTCGGCATTTATGGTCTGAATGATGACAGTGATATATCAGAAAAAGAAAACTTTTTGAAACACTAAAAGAAGAACTAGGAGAACTTGAGAATAAGCAAGAACTTATAATAGCAGGAGATCTAAAAGGAAAACCGGGCAGAAAAACAACGACAGCACTGTAGGACGTTTCGGATAACGGATAACTCATTGAAGTTTGTCAACTATATGGTCTTAAGGTAGAATCAGAGACACCAGAGTAAAGAGAGGTGCCGAATGTGTAACGGACCATAAACTCTTAGTGTCGTGCATGAAATTTCACTGGTACGCTTAAAACACACTACAAACGAAAAAAAAAGAGAGAACACGCAACAAGAAATAAGAACAGATAAAGGCATCGGTTACAAGACGAATCAATCCGATACCTACATCGGCGAAGACTAAACGAAAAATTAATCGAATTTCAATAGGGCAACACCAAAGAAGTTTTTGAGAAGGATGGACATAGTATGAAGAAGGCAGCCTTAGAAGCTTTAGGTAAACAGGAAGTACACATAATAGATGAAGCAAGTAATCAAGGGAAAAAAGTACTATACGATAGATGATGGCTCAATACGACATCAGAAGAAGACCGTCAGAAATACAGAGACTAAACAAAGAAACTAAAGCATTGATAAACAAGGAAAAAAACGAAAGATGGGAGAGGACATAGAACAATATGTAGGTGGTACAAGAAGCTCATAATGCCACTGTAAACGAACCCAAAAGAAAAAATGAAAATACAAATAATAACGACAGAAGAATGGGAAAAATATTACAAACAGTTACTAACTGAAAATAGACCACAGTTGTTTACAAAACCAACAAAACAACCAGAATAAATAACAATAACAAATGAAGAATTGAAGGAGGCAATAATTGTGAACGAGCTAATCAAATACGGATCAGAGAAACTTTTTAGAATTCTGAAAAACATCTACGAAAGGGCATTGAACGGAGAAGAACTACCTCTAGATTGGACTGAAGCACATATAATATCTATATTGAAGAAATAGGACAGACGGAAGTAGACGAACTACAGAGGAATCAGCATAATCTCAAGAATTGCAAGGCTATATGGGAAAATCATCAGAAATAAATTAAAGGAAAGTATACGACACAAAATAGGAGAAAACCAGGCAAGGTTCACCGCTGGCAAATCATGTGTAGTAGTAGAAAAAAAGAGAGCGAAGAACAGAGACGTACACTTAGCTTTTGTAGATAGTAAAAAGGCATATGACTCAGTAGCTAGAAGTTACGTATGGAGAGCAATGGACAACATAGGAGTGGGCAAAGAGCTGATCGCAGCAACAAAATCCCTCTATAAAAATAATACTATGACAGTGAAAGGAACAAAATTCAAAGCAACAAAAGGCTTGCTGCGAGGACTTCCACATCACCAATCCTATTTAAAATCTACCTCGAACAAACACTCCAACAATGGAAAAGAAAGTGTCAAGGAATGGGAATCCCAGTAAAAAATGATCGATTGTACACCTTAAGCTTTGCTGATGACCAAAACGAGGAGGATCTAAGCTACATGGTACGGAAACTAAAAGAAAAATATGAAAAGGCGACCCTAGAAATTAACGACGAGAAAACAGAATAACTTAACAACGAAAGAAGACGCAACGGAAGATCTGGAGATAGAAGAAAGCACAAAAATAAAAAGAGTAGAAAAATTCAAATATTTGGGAAGTACTATAACTAAGGATGCAACATCAGAAGAAGATATAAAATCCAGATTGGGCCAAATGAGGGTATGCATAACACAGGTGAATCCGATTCTTTGGACAAACATATAACAAGAAGGACCAAGGCGATAAATCGATAATAGAAAGCATTATTAAAACGGCGCAGGAATCTGGATAGTGAACAAACGAAACAGAACAAAAATAAACGCCGCCGTAGAGATGGAATATTGGAGGAGGTGTTGTGGTGTAATAAGAACGGATAGAATCCCAAAAGAAGAAATCAGAGAGGGAAAAGTGAGAAAAGACTAAGATGATACGGGCATATAAGAAGATGTGGAGATAATAGATGGATAAAAAAATAATAGAGTGGCGCCCAATGGGAAGGAGAAAACGAGGGAGACCAAGAAGATCCTGGCGGGATGAAGTAGACGATGCCATGGAAAAGAGGGACTTAGAAGAGGGAAACTGGGACCGCAGACGGCCACACCTGCTTCTACTCCAAGAGGATTAAAAGAAAAGGAGTGCTGTATCGTGGCGCAGCCATGCCAACGAATTTACAGTAGTTATAGTCTTAATAGTAGAAACAATCTTTGTTTTGATCCACTTTGGACTTTGTTTATTCTTTCTCATTCTATATTAGCCTTTCTCGATCAATGTGGTGTTTGATTATTCATTTCAGAAATTCTGTATAACTATGTGATGCTTCGCCTTTCAATTAACCTTCTTAAGCAAAGTAAATGCAAATGCAGATCGAGCTGTGCATTTCAATGGGCGATTGCTCAAGATTTATCTTTATTTATCTAATACGTATCATACTTTACATTGATCTTATTTAGTGTAATAGGATCCTTCGTAGCGTTACAAAATATGAAGTTTTTAACTAAGACGCTTTTTGGTCTTAGGACAGCTAGTCCCAGAGGGTGGCCTTGAGCGTAGGATACAAAATTAATGTGATATTAAAGATTTAAATCTCTACAATGCAAAGAGTATTTTTTATATATTTGAACTCACAACTTAAAAATCGAGGATTAAAAAGTTTAAAAAAAAATATTTATCGGGCATTTCTCGTTGAAATACAGGCCTGCATCGCAGTGATGAAATAACCTGTAGCAAACTAACTCATGGAACACAACTTCTCAATTCAATGTTCTAAGTTTTCTTAAAAATAAAAAATATGATTAATTTTAATAAAAATTAAGCAATAAAAATGGAAGAATTTCTGAATTACAAAGACAGTGAGATTTCTGTGTTTAGTAACGATAAGATAAACATTTAATTATTAGCAACCGATGGCTGACGAAGTTGAGAACTGTCCGAGTCGAAAGAACTTATCTCGATCCTTCGAAGATGGAAAACACAACTGAGGTGTTTTATTTAAGAAGTCGGATGAATCCTCAAAACATTTCACAAAATGATAGCCATACTAATTAAGAATTCACACTCTTCCAGGTGTAATTTGGAATCTTAGGTTGAAACGCCAGATGTAATTTGAGTTGTTCGTCTAAAGGCCCAGTCTACAGAAGCTCCCCAATACTTCAACCAGATTTCACCCTAAGCAACAGTTAACGACTCGACGGGTTCAGTGGTACAAACTCTCTCCGACCCTGCTGTAAAGAAAAGTCGAAACGAGCGCCAGCCAATAACATAATTCCACCTAGAGACACTGAAAAACATATTAAATTCTTATTGGAGAATTGAAAGCAAGAATTTCTCTTAAAATAAATCAACAAAGCTAGTCAGCAATAAAATATAGAATTATTTAAGTTCCAAACACCTAAACGAACTCCTTGGCTACCTATTTAAATTTCACACGTAAATGTGCAAAAAAAAAGTTGAAACTGATTACTAAAAAATCTAGACTATACTTAATAAATCATAGATAGGATGACAAAAACCCTTATCAAATTGCTAATCGGATCTACATTGAAAATAAATAATCAGAAAATAGAATTGACAGCTGTACAAGTTCAAAATTTCTACAATAAGAAAATAAAAATAAATGTTGGAAGCAAAGCAGAGTTCGTCAACCCGTAATTGATCTCAATAATAAAGAAACTAATAAAAAGATAACTCATCTATCTATATGAACTCGCAACTACCCAAAAAAATCCTTCTCAGCAAGAGAAGAAAAATTGCCAAGATACTAAATCACACTGACAGCAAAAGGTTAAACTACAATACATGTAACGAGAGCAAAAAGTGAACGTTACACGTTCATATTATAAATGATGGTTTGTTTATCTTCTCCTTACTTTGTACTTATGGATACCGTCATAGTTAGATCCTGTTAATACCTACTTTGATTCTTTCTGATTATCTCTTTCGACAGGTACAGAATCACGTCGACAACACCTAAAAGATTCTTGTCTGTCTTTAATTAGAAAAGTGTTGAAATCATCCTTTTGAATCAAGAATTACTAGATATTGATCTGACTGTCTTATGAAAGAAACATAGAGTTCGATGGATAATTGTGGGAATCAAATTCAAAGAAAACAAAAATAAACATAGAAAGAGATCTATAGATAGACTCAAAATGTCAGCACCGACATTGAAATCTGAAAAATTTTGCAATGATCTGGAACCCATAGCTTTAATTATTCTGATCATGATAGCAAGATAGCAAGAATATCTGAATGAAATGCAGATCTACAGTCTGCATTTCCATCCGTTTCAAAATCAAATGAGATAATTTGGAGTTTAGTAGCTGTGGAAGTTGAACAGATGGCTTTTGAGTATTTCCTACCTTTTTATTTTAGAACCAAATGAATTCAAAATTGGTCTTAGAAGGTAATTTATGTAATTCTTTATCAAAAGCTCATTCTATAACGTTCTCAAGGAAATTTAATTCTTATCTCGCTTCCAACAAAAACAAATGTATTGAAAATTCCAAGTTTTCGTTTTTCTCTTCGAAATTTATTCCCAAGAAAGCAATGATAAAAGGAGTAATAAAACTTTCCCTACGGTTAGAAATAAGAAAAAAATCAAAAGCGAATTCCAGAACTAAATTTTCCAATATAGACATTGTTTTTCTTTCCTCCCCTTTTCTAATATTTCCCTTGACTTCTTCTTCCACCTGTTGTCGTAACTTTCCCATTTCTAAAATTGAAAACTCACCTTTTAAATATTTCAAACCATCATAAATCATTTTCTTGATATATAACTTATCGACATTTCCAACCTGATTGATAATTGATGAATTTAATTTCACATTTGGAATTTCAACACAAAAGAAGAACAAAGGAAACTCGAGATTATAATTATAATAAATGATAATTATTATCACATGTAATTGTAGAAGGGAGCCGCTTAGTCTAGGCTTCCTGAAATAGCACGCGCCCTATTATATATCTGCGTATACTTTCTCTCCCCCTATCGCGCCGCCAACCGCCGTCGACGTCGTTTTATTGACATTTCGACACCCCAAAGTGGCGACGTAGATAGAAACCATTCACGATAGGCGCGTTTTCAACGAAACCTGCACGAAAACTTTTGTACGCCCGCTTTTGTCCTTCCATTTTTAATTTCACTTTTTATGATTTAGTTGATTTTTTTTGTTTCAACATAAATTTATCGGTTTACTTTCGTTTGTTTTTCCATTTTAATTAAAATTATTCTGACGCACGCCCCGGGGAAATATCTAACCTGCATATTTTCTTAGGAATAAAAAAAAACGCCTTTCCGAGGGAAAACATGAAAGGTTTTGATATTTGTTTTGAGTTTGACAAATGAGAAAAATATTTATGTTTGAATGGCTTTTCCTATTTTATCGTTCTTTGTTTTGTGCCTCGTGGTGGTATTATTTTTCGTCTAGTTGAACGGTTTGTCAATAACATCGATAACCAATAATGCACAAATTTTTATTGATGACCTGGAAAATATTTGTGGAGCACGCAGGTAGTAGCATATTATGTGTATCCCAAGTTTCCCGGATCTAAAGTTTTATATTTTGTTTTATTTCTCTTTTCATGAAGTTTCTCAACCTGAAAGTTACCGGGAAACTTTTATGTGTTTGGACGTCAGCTTCAAATAGGAGAATTATTTAATTTTTCAAACATCGAGTTTGTTACTATAGTTTGAAAGCGAGTGTCAATAAAATTTTAGATAACAATCAAACAATTCTTAACTTTAATATTATTTGATTGCTTGTCACATTTGCAGAGTATCAATAAGATGTAACGTATACAAGTTTTTAGACAGTTGATAGAATTTATCTGTACTGATCGTAATTCACAAAATAAGATTTAATGCTCCAGGTTAGGTTCGCTTAGCTACCTTGAGAGATGCATAAGAAATTGCATAATGTGCTTGCCATATTTGCGGAGTATTTTTTGTTTTATTTGTGTTATAGAATTTTTATGTTATTGTTTGATCTATTTTCAAGCTTCATAATAATGGATCTGTTTTTATTGTTTCAAAACAAATTATTATATTTTTTTATTTTATGCTAATGCCTTTCGGAAATGGATATAATTTAACAAATGGTTAATGTATTATTGCAAGTAACATTACACGATCATTTCGATGTTGTTTAACATAATGCGCGGACGTACTTGTGTGATTTATTATTTTTTAATATTTCTCATATTTGTAAGTATTGACAAGTAAAATTCGTCGTTTTTGCCTCTAATCTGCAGCGACCTTATAAAACGCGTTTTTTTAGATGATAGACAGATTAGAATGTACGGGAGTGCTTTTAAAGAAATTCGAAGATTGCGATTCAAATTCGAATTACTCGATAACAGTAAATGCAACTATTAAAACAATTCGTCAAAAACAATTTCTCGACGGAACAATATTATTGAAAAGGGATATTGATGACACTTTACACGTAAGTTTTCTTTTAGAATAGTTTTTACATAATTACAAAAAATTATTTGGATTTTTATCAGGCTAATTCGTCAATAGACATGCACAATGGCAAACACTTCGTGCATTTGTTTGATATACATGAGAAAAGATCTTGCACTGCATTACACAAATATATGGGCGAATTCATTTACCAAATTGAGAGAAATGGAGGGCTGATTCCAGGGATGTGCCCTATTCAAAAAGTATATTTTACAACAACTCATTTACCTTCTGTGACCTAGCACTTCTGTTTTATTTCAGGGTAAACACGAGGTACATAATGCACCTTTAGATTTCAGCAGGCATCCTACCATGCAAATTTTTCCTTTTGGGTATTTACGAATGACTGCTGTAGGGTACGACGAAAATAATATCATAGGCTGTATAGTAGCTGAATTAGAGCATCGTTTCTAAATGTATCTGTATGTACTTAAAGTGTATGTAATTAAATAAGACACAATATATGTAATTTGTCTTGCTTATTTTCACAATCAATTGTTAAAGTGAAACTGTGAGATTTTGTGTAGAAACAATTACAATCAAAAGATTACAATCCGGTACATTTACAGTCGTGTGGAGGCTTTTCTAGCAATTCTAATTCTACTAATTCATCCACGCTGGCAATAACGGCAGTTATTCGAGATTTCTGAACGTTTTCACGTCAAGAAAGATCTGGTAAGTTGCTCGTTTGAGCGTAATTTTGTTATTCCTAACATCTACGGCTCAGATGACCAAACTGTCATTTCCTGGCGAGAGTAGTATATCGTCATATAGTAAAAGAAAACAAAGAAAAGACAGGCAGCAATAAAATTAATAGAAGATACCAAGTAGATAAGCACAAGATAAAAGAAATAAAAAACAAATACAGCAATACGTTAAAGAAGTATGAACAAAACACACAAGTAGAACAAGAATGGGATCTGATTAAAACAACGATAGAGGTAGCAAGTGAGAAAACGATCCAGAGGCAATAGAAGCAGAGGCAAATAAACGATTGGTTCGATGACGAATGCCAAGTTCTGAAGGAGAAGAAGAAAATGATAAGTTCAGGAAAATACGAGGGAAACGTAAGAGTACATATAGAAGGAAAAAGAGGCAACACATTGAGAGGAAAAATTCCAAAATAAAGAAGAAAGGTCTTTTACCAGGAGGCTGAAAAGATGGGTAAAGCTTACCAAGGTCACAGCAGTCACCTTAAATCCAAAGAAGGAAAGCTGATAAGTGAACCCAATGAAATAATGGCAGAATGGAAAAGGCACTTTGAAGAATTATTGAATACAGAAGACAGGAGTGAGACGGAGACCAACTGGACAATCGGAGAAGACGAACTAGTTGTAAACCGGCCCACCGAGGAGATGAGGTGAGCTATCATTCAAGAAATGAAAAATAATAGAAGCTCGGGAATAAATGAGATTTCTGCGGAGGTGATCAGTTACAGAAAAGAATCTACAAACTGATAGAACAGATATGGGCCAGCGAAAAAATGTCAGAAGATTGGGCCAAGGCATGCAGCCATTGCATAAGAAGGGAGATAGATTAAAACGTGTCAACTTTCGAAGTATTGCGTTATTGGACACCACATACAAGATAATGGCAAGATTATTAAGAAATAGATTAAATGAACATGCGGAAAGAATCTTGCAGGAATACCAAGCTGGATTTAGATGTAATAGATCTGCAACCGATTAAAGAAATTCAGGCCACGTGCTACGAAAATAAAATCGCTCTATTCGGACTGTCTATAGATTTCAGTCAAGCAGAGTTGACAGAGAAAAAATGTACCAAGCGATGGAGCAGTTGGGAGTGCCGAAAAAAGCTGATCAAGTTGATAAAAATGACCCTAGTTAACTCGATATGTGAAATTGCGTGGCAAGGCCAAAGATCTGAGAATTTCCACAGGGTGACCCAATATCCACAACATTGTTCAACCTGGTTCTGGAAATGGTGGTCTCAAAACAGCTGAAACAATCTTTAAGAATAAGCACCAGTGTATAGCATACTCATATTACCTGACAATATTAGCTAAGACCAAAAAAAAATTGAAGAGACTGGCGAGGAGGTATGGTTTAGAAATAAACTCGAATAAAACTAAGTATGTGGTCATGGGAGCAACAGAAACAAACAGAGAAGGCTGAGCTGAGTGTGAACCTAGCTGATGGCAGAGAATACAAATCTGAAAGGGTGGATGAGTTTGTATACCTGGGATGGTGATTGACGACGAAAGGAAAAATATGAGCTGGAGGCAAGAATAGCAAAAGGAAATAAAAAGTTAGGCAGCTTAAGTCCCAAATGAAGTTAAAGTACGTATCCAGGAAATGCAAACTAAGAGTTTATAAAATCTGATTAGGCCCACAGTGACGTAAGCTTGTGAGGCACGGGTTTTAAATAAGAAGGAGAAGGAAATGCTAGAGAGATGGGAAAGGAAAATCATGAGAGGTATCTTTGATGGAAAGAAGACAGAAGAAGGCTGGGAAAAAAGAAATAATAAAGAGCTTATGTCGTTGTAACCATCGCAAGGTTCTCCAGATCGCAAAGGATTAGATGGTTAGGGCATGTCGAGAGAATTCCAAGCTGGAGAATGCCCAAACTGGTTTTTTTACAGAAGGTGGAAGGAAGGAATGAAAGAAAATAGTGTGCCAGATCCAACAAAATAAAATAAAATAACTCTGACTCCTCCAAAGGAAGAAAAATTTGTTATGCCTAACTAGCTTCCAGTTGGCTGCCTTTAGTTGCAGGTAAGGGGTGTTAAAAGGATTTTTTAGTTGTTAGATAAAAACAATAATCGGATTAACCACGATGTTTACATGTAAGAATCTACTAATAGTAACATGGGAAAATATTATTTAGTTATTGGAAAACATTGCTTGTGGGTTAACTTGTAATAAAAACTCGCAAAAGAACTTTTTGTAAAAAATCTTTTAATTGAATGCTGAAACAAGAGGCACAAACAGTTCAATTGATTAGAAAAATACAAATTTCATTTAATTAACAAGAAAATCTAACTAGCTGAAGTGTAAGAGAGATATGTCGTGAACAGCATGACTGCAACTTCCAAGATTACAACGATCAATGTGCATCCTCGCCGAGCATTATCGGTTTCCTTCAAACAATGGGATATGAATACAGTTGGATACAGGAAGCACAAACAATTTCCGTGTCAGTATAATCAGGGAATTAACAACAGAAAATTAAGAGGGAACTTTAGATCATTGAACAGTCACAGTTATATAACGAAATAAAAATTCTAAAGTTGCTTCTGAGATATTCTTTGCCTCTCTGGTTCATTACATTGAAGGAACTGTAGCGGTATCTCTTCGAATACAATCGCAGAGAGTAAATTAGTTACTTTGACAACTGATTGTTTACTTGTTTACTTTACTTTAATGTAATATTACTGAAAATAGCTTGAAATTCAAGGAGACAGGAGCAGGAAACGCTGTTTCAGATAGCTTCTCTTAAAGTAACTGTGATGGTGCTGTAAGCATTATGCTAGGTTTTGCTAACGTTACAAGGTTACCGTCTTTTACTACTACTTTTGCAGCTTGCTGTTTACTTTCCATGTTTACGGAGTATGCCGTTGATTTACTGGAAAACGGGAGTACGAAACACAATCTTTAACAAATTTCTTTTAAAGATGGTTATGTTTACTTGACATGTTTGCAGAGTATATGTTTAATGTAACATTTGCTGTGACTGTTTATTACTGAAAATGCCAGCTTGAATTCAAGAATGCAACAATATTAAGGGTAGCCTTTCTTAAAATTGTTCGTGAGAATGTTTGAAAGGACGAAGGCCGCCTACGGCGGCCTTGAAGAGCACTCAAGTTTTCTAGAAGTCTTCTCGGGTAGTCAAAAAGTTATTTAGATTTTTTTATTAGATCAATTCTTCAGTAGAGATGATCACTGGCAAAAATCTGCACACTTGTTCGATATTCCTGAAAAAAAGAAATTGAATTGATACAGAGAATCGACACAATGCTCCTTTCGATTTTAGCAGACATCCACAACGAAATCTTTTTCTTTTGGACATTTAGGATTGACCGCTGTACCTTAGAATATGACGATAATCCTGATGTTTTATCGAGAGCTATGACTGAAATATAAAATTTTTCATAAAAGGAGACTTGATGTAATAGAACAAACACCAATAAAGATTTATTCTTGTTGAGCATTTGATTTTATTATTTGTAAGCTTAAATAGATTTTTCAAATAGTGGATGACCTCAGGTGTTAACTACACAAATCCATAAAATCTCGAAAATCTCCCAATAAAGCATCAAATTATAAAATTAGAAAATTTAAATAAGATTGTTATACCCAAATAAACTCGCGCACATAAAAACAAAAACACGAACAATCTAAACTATTTTAGTAGTCACCCATGACAATTCAATTAACTTGTAAAATTCCTTTTTTTTAACTCTTTTTTCAACAAAATAAATCTTTTTAATTGAGAAAAACCAGCACGTTAAGTTCCATCTGGCTAGTTAGTTACTACAATGACACCACACATACAAGTTTGTTTACATTCCTAAGTTTTATAATTAGTTTGAACTTCCTACGTTAGTTAGAATTTAGTTTGTAAAAAGGGTAACATTGATGCTTTAAAAATAGCTGAAAAGTATTTCTGTGGGCCCTAATAAATAATACTACTGTTTTTAAACACATCCAAGACTAAAAATACATGTCATATAATCAAATCAGTAAGTAACGCTTTTAAAGAAGCTTTGAATGAATTATTTATTAACATTCATGCGTTTGACGTTTTGTTTATTTATTTACTGTTTTAAAAAAAGCTTTTTGAAAAATGAAACGCTTTTTTGATAAAACACAAAGAGTAATGGTCTCTCTGAATTTTATTTTTGTTTTCTATGATACATAAAGGTTGGTTTGTTGAGAAGATAAATGGAGATTTTGTTGAGTAATTACTTGTTGTGATTTAAAGTTGTGTAAGGCTAAGTGGTTTTTTTTAAAGGTCTCAAGTAGAGCTTTTAATTTGAAAGCATAATAAAAACGTAAAGCTTACTCTTCTTCTCTTCTTTACTATATAGGATTCTCAACTAATTCTGCATCCATCACCATTATTATTTAATGGATGCTCTTCAGTTTATGCCGTGAAATAAAAATTTGAGATTTTTCAAGATTTTGAGGGTTTATTTTAACTTTTTAGTGATTACTTTTGGGCTTTTAATGAATCCATCCATATTCGTGTTGCTTCATTGATGTCTGCTTTATTAGCCTATTAAGTTTTTCGCTTTATGCTCAAAATGGATTTTAGTTGCAACTTTTTGCACCAATCCATGGTGAAATTTATCCTTCTCTTTGGCACCTTCCTCATCTAAATAGACTCTTCCTGATATAACAGGCATGTCAAGAAGGAACCTATAATTCAGATATTTGAATTTAGACTTGCCGCTTCGGAAAGTCTGCTTCCAACAACATTCAATTGTCCTCTTACTTTTTTCGTCTCTCTTTTCTAGTTTGGCTTTCATTTTTCTTAAATTTTCCTTCTTTCATTTTCTGCTTTTTTCACTCATTCATTTATAATTCCATTTTTTCTTCTCTTAATATTTTTGACTTTCTTGTTCTCTCGCCCCTTTTTTTCTCTCCTTTCTTTCTCATCTAGTCCACTACCTTTCTTCTTCCCAGTATTCGTCATTCCATCTCGATCCTAGTTTCCTCTGCACTCTTTATTTTCCTTTATATATTGGTTTTTTTTGTTATCCTCCTCTTTCCCTGTATCATTTTTTAAAATCTTTCCCCCCCTCTTTTTTTTAACCTTTCTATTTTTTCTCAGCGTATCTTTCATATTCAGCATTCTTCTGAATATCTCCATGGCTCCTTGTGACGGGCAAAACTAAAATATGACACCGATTACAGAAAATACGAAGATGCCTCAGTTTCAGGAGAAAGTGTGGTTCGGCTTAAGATATGAAGACAAGCCTTGGCTTGTCAAAAATCACGAAGGTGCCAACTGTTCTAACGTATAGTTTACAAAATGAATCTAATGGAACTCGGATAAGCTAACTAATCTTTTAATAATAATACGATTAGTGCATAAAATCATACCCGGGTTCGCTACATACAAACCCGCACGCTATTAATTTCGTTTAATATAGCAAGTCAAACGGACCAACTTTCGTCGTTTCTAAGATTTTTTCTGCGTAGCCCTAAGGTCTCAGATATGGGAAAATTAAACACAACCAAGGAAAATCTGTCGCACAAGGATTCTTTGAAACCATCAGATCCGGACATGGTTCAAAACTATAGAGTGCGTTACAAACTTAATTTACACCTTACTGTATTGTATTTCTAGTATGTCCATAGTATGCGTGGAAGAGCGCATTAAATTCATAACTAACATTCTACTTATGTTTTTTATCCGTTTTCTTCGGCTTGCTGAGGGCTTTGAATGTGACCATTAGGAGTAATTAGTTGTTACTCCTGACGATTTTTCTTCCTATCTGCCATTCACCAGTTCTGGATATGCAACTTTTCCATTTTCTTTGCCAGTCCAGGTATTCAAACCAATGTTCTTACAGGATTATAAAAAGCTTATTTGCTGATGTACTGGCCCATTCTCGAATCGGGTGTGAAGCGAGAAGGTCGACCTAGAATCAAGAGCGAAGAGTACCAAAGACTCCTTTAGGGGGATAGTATGCTCCATCGCCGGACTGGGAGAGCCAGTCGCGGACACTCCAGCTGAACAATCTCAGCCCCATCAGATTGGTCAACTTTGGGGGGTGGGGGGACAGATCGTGACCAACCTAACCTTCTACAGGTTCTGAGCTTGGGGCTCCTCAGACCTGTTGGCCACTTCTTCCGGAAATTCCTTTTCTAGCCGTTACCGCCTTCATAATCTCTTAATCCTATCATCCTTCCAAAACTTCTCACAGCGCTAACTGTGGGGGTTATGGTTCTTAAAAAACCTGTTAGCATTTCCAGTTTTCCCTAATTATTCCATCCTACCAAAATTACTAGCTATTCCTACATTCAATAAACCAAAAAACAATATTACTCCAACTCCTTCTCCACTATCACTGCCAATACCAACCTCCATTGCCAATGATGCCGCCAATCCAATAAATCGAGAACCCTTCAGCACCCTATTGCATCAAGTCCATGAGCCGCCGTGACACCAACAACAACGACGGCAACTAACCACCTAAAAATCCTTGAAGGCCATCCAAGTCTACTTTACTGCCTTACCTCCAATGACGAAAATTCCAGTGCTCCGACGATTCATAATTAATTAAAAAGAATGGGTGCGAAGACGAGATAACAGAAGTGATGTTATTTGGGAGGATAGATTAGGAAGCAGTATGGTAGAGACAATCTACGACTCGGTGTGTCTTCCCCCTAAATAATAAGTACCTACATAAGATCAGATGGGAAAGGGGTTGGCGGGACCATTATTGGCAAGCAGGTGCTGGCGGCCGTGACATGAACCAAACAAATAGAATCGCGCAAGTTTAATTTTTTCGGGCGAAGGATGTTACTATTACGAGGATAGTAGAGAGCGTAATGTAAGATGGGACGCTCTCTGCGACGTTTTGCGAAATCCAAAGATAAGGATCCCGCTCAATCCAAATTTAAATGCCAACTCCAAGGGTGCAATACAGATGGAGGATGGGAAAGCAAGGGCCGCATATGTAATACACAACGAAGGAAGGGAAATAGCGAGTGGGAAATTTAGATTAGGGGAGTGGAGCTCGCATTGGAAAATGGCACTAGTTTTCATTAGGGATAACGATCTTGCATTTGAGGACTGCATACTAAATATCGATAGTAAATCAGCTTGATTTGCCTCCGAGGCCCTATCCCTGTTCGCATCGCTCCGAGAGCCTAACCTATGGAGCTCGAGCCTACCTGTCCAGCTATCTCGCCTGAGTAAGAGGGCTGCCGTGGGGCTTCTATGGATGCGGAGCCTTTGGCAAAGGGTGCACACTTTGAACACCTTCTATGAACTGTAGAGTGTAGTTATACAAAATTTTCAATTCGTAACAGATGAATAATGAAACAAACTTCACACAATTTTTTGTGTTTTAATCAAAATTTGCTTATGCAAGTGTATCAAAGTTTTACATCATTGAAAAGAGAAAAACATTCTCTATCAAATGAGTACAATAAAGGGATACCTTCCCATTAAAAAATTTTGAAGCGTTATTTGTTGCGCTTTTGTTTTTTTAAAAAATAGTTATTTGGTATTGCCCTGTAATGTAAAACTAAACACTAAACAACTTGTATAGGAAACATTTTTTCATAGAATGCATGTTTACTGAGGTATATAGGATATTCCATACTTTTCGGACACACTGTATATTCTATAATTCTTCTTTTATAATTTTACCTGTTGTCATTGTTATTCTACTTGCTAATCTAGTAATAATAAAATTTTGTTGCAATTTCAAAATATTTTCTTAAACAACTTGCTCTTATATCTAATTTAACTCCCCGTTTCAATAATTTCGAGGAATAAAGCTGTAATAGTTGGGTTGCAGAAAGTTTCGTTATTTCATTTCGATTTAACAGTAAGGATTGGTCCTACTAGTATTAATGTATAATGAGAATGGGATTAGAAGAGACATAAACTTTGTTAATGTAAATAATGAAATTTGAAGTGTCCTCGTTTTCAAATTTTCCCCAATTATAGACTGTATGACATTATCATTTTAATAACATCCTGCAATTGAAGATTATTTAAACAAATCTCTAACATTCTTAATTTTATTCAAATTAGTTTTTAATTGTTCTCATTTTTGTTCCAGGTAAGGAAACGACACCGAATTCAGAATGCATGAAATTTGCAAATCCCTAATGTTCACACACCCACAACTGCTACGTGAGTAAGTTACTAACACGTTTTACTTAATTACAATTAATTTGTTTATGTATCTAATTTAAAAAGAAAACATATGCCTTCTTACAACGAAAATGGGGGAATATAAAGGTCATCTCCTACTTTTTATTATTTTTCTTTTATGTACTAATGTGTTTCTATAACAATTATGGCTTGATTCTTATTAGGAATTTACAACTAAATAAATTGTTGCGTAACTCTAGAAGTGAAAGACGAATATTTCCCAAGGATGTGCGCAATTACGGCTCAATTCGATGGTAATTTTTTTTTCTTAATGAAATAAGGTCAAACTTGTAATAATTTGTATAGATTTGTTGTGTGTTGAGGCAGGATGTGAACTCGGATACAAAAGGTGTTGATCGAGTCTTTTTTGTAAAATTAACATGCGAGATTATAAATTTTGTGATAAATCATATCTCACGTAATCGTAATGAAAAAGTTTTTCCGGAGTAATTTAATGTAAAATTACCAGTGGTATATTTAGATTTATTGAGGAAACAATTTAATTAAAAATGAATGTGCGCATAAAGCGTTTTGCTAGGGCGAGGTTTTTTTGTATTTTTGGCTTTATTATTACATCACAAAGTATGTGCTATCAATCAAAGCTGATTTTTGTAAAATCTATTTTGGGCAGTTTAAGCTGATAACATACATATGTAAACTTGTTTTGGACTGTTTAAAACAGTTTAATTTGGGCTTCTGTACAATCTTGCCTAAAAGTTTCCCAGACCACGTTTTATTGTTAAGTTGTTTTAGGTTATTCCTGTCTATATTATTTTATCCACGAAGTCAAAGATAGAGAACTGCCCAACTGAAATCAATAACTGCACTAGAAGGCGAGCATGTTGCCTTCAGTCGAATGACAAGCCTTGGGCCTTGGGCCGCTTGCGGCTGCTAGCAACCGAGATTCCCTAAACACGAACAAGCCTTTTCGACTAATGGTAGATTGGGCTTCACCTTCCTTCTTAAGAGAACTAAACGCGGTTGGGTTCGCTTTCCGACGGGTTACTTGCTGTGGCTCCTGTTTGGACTTCTTCCTTTCATTCTCGTAAGAGAGTAAACATAAGCACGAGTTGGACTCCATCATCCAGCAGGCGATTTGTTGCGGCCCTATAGCCTTATAACCATAAAAGAGCTAAAGAACAATACAGGTCGGACTCCGCCGTCCATTAAAGTCCATCTCAGACTTGTATTGACTTGGGCTCGATCATGCGACTCTCCAAGCTTTCAAAAGCAAGTCGTCGACATTGCAATTTAGTCTCTGGCGTGGGGTGAGCTCGTTGTAATCGAATCAGTTGTCAACTCCATTTATTTTTAATGAGCAGTTACGCGCTCTGCAGATGAACTAGAATTCCATCTAGAGGTTTGCGAGTTACAAGAAGAGTTACTTTAATGCACCTACAATGTCCGAAACAATCAATAGCCACAACAGTCTTAAGCCGCGTCTACATACTAGAAACTATTGTAGGTCTAAACCGGTTTCTTCTTCGGTTTTCTTCCTCATCCTTGTTTGAGTTCATCATACCATCTCTTTCTGGGTGTGCACGCGCTGCATCTACCATCAAGTGATCTGTCTCTTGCAATTCTGACTAAAATCTGTCAGTTGTCATTCTATTCATGTGTTCATTCCATTTACTTCATTTCTATATCCACTCATTTATGTTTTCCACCCCGCTCTGTTCCTATCTAGCAATGTCTTAGTATTTTCATCTCGCTGGTTTCCAGTATACGTCTAGTTTTTGATGTGCTGGGTCTTGTCTCTTCTTTGAGACATCCTGCACCTTGTTAGCTTTTGTGGTTTGGTTTTGCACTTCATCTTCAACTTTTCTAAAACCCCTAAATATTTAAATTCCATCCTTTGCTGAATTATTTGTCTGTCTGTTTCTAGTTTGCATCTAAGCGGTTCTTCTGATGCAGTCAGATGGTGTTTTCAGCAGATATTTCCATATTGTAATCTTTTGCTGTTACGTTGAATAGCGGCAATTTCGTTGATGTACTACTCAAAGCCTGATGCGGTCAAACGCTTTTTTCAGGTCTATGAAACAAATATAGGCTGGCGTATTATATTCTAGAGATTTTTCTACTACTTGTAAGATCAAAACGGCGTTCACACATGACCTTCCTGATCGAAAACCCTGCTCGTCGGCTAACCTTGTAAACAGTTAATGTTATTAGTGATGATCTTCGTGGTAAGCTTTAGTGCAGTATTTAGGAGGTTTATACCCTTATAGACAAGCCGTGCGACGCGTACAAGCCGCTGGCTCGCCAGGTTCGCTTCATTGTTGGTACTTCAAAGAAAAAGAATGTCTAGACTACTTGCAAGTTTGTGGACGGAATTTAATTTTATTTAGTTGGCTGGTAGTGCTTGCAAACCACCTGAACCTTCCAAGTTTAAGCCTCACGACGAACTAAACGAATATGTAGACGCGGCTTAAGGTCTTTTCCATAATTAACTTTCTTAAAAGAGCTTAAAAGGTTGATTACCTTGTTCTGAGTTTTTCCTTGTTTTAAGGCTTTTCAAGCCAGTCGTACTTTTAGGCCTATTGGGTTTTTGGCAGGTTTTTCAATTTTTCGAACCGATGATGCTTTTTTAACGTGCTCAGCTTTTTGAACTTTTTGGACTTTCATGGACTGACCTAACTTATCGAATTTAAGTCATTTTTATCTTATTACATTTGATTCAAACAGAATTGAGTACATTTCAGAACGTGTCTCATGATTATCTCTTTATAACTGCACTAAAGCAGTCACAGCGCCAAACTTTGAGGTAATGTTTTGCCAATTGCCAATCATAAAAGTAGTAGGAGTATGAATTTTGAATTTTTTTGGTTTTGACGAAATTTGTTAATGATTACAAAGACGGAGAAGATAAACTCCTATTTTGTTGTTTCTTGATTAATGTCTTGACGAACAACTACAGTTTAGATAAAGGATGCAAAGATGAAAAGAGTTATACCAATATTTGGTGGGACGCCAGCTGCGGTAGTCCAAGTCGGACCTCGCTTTTCTTTAACCCTCATAACAAAGTTAGACTTGAACACTGATGGGACTAGATCATCAAACAGGTCTCCATTGACTTTCTTAAGAAAACTAAAATCTTATTGTGGCCCTCAGCACAACGGGGCATATGCGGTGTCCCATAGTCGAGCTAATTAAGAATGAAGGCAATTAAGTAAAAATTTAGGCCCGAAACTATGACAAGGGACTTTGGAGTCATCAGTTTTTTTTTTAAGTTTGTCAGTTTCTTAAGCCGTTGGGACTTTTTATGTTTTAAAAAATTACTGGGGAACAGTAAGTCGAACTTCTACTTTGCTTAGATATCTCATGCGCCAAACTTTGAGGTAATTTTCTGCCAATTGCCAATCATAAGAGTAATGGGAGTATGAATTTTGAAATTTTTTGATTTTGATGAACAACTTACCGTTTGATGAAGAGAGTTATACCAAGATGCAACAAAACGAATTTACTCTTCAAAGTATCAAATGAAATACCCGTATTTCTCCGCGTAATGGTGAATTGGAAGAAGGATGTATTAAGATCGTTAAACACCAAACAATCTATTCTGACGTTTAAAGGATTCTTTCAAGATCTCTTCATGATTATTTATCATCATCGCTCTCACTTGGCTCTTAACATATTACAAACGTTTTTTGGGTTTAATCGGTGCGCTCCTTCATGCCTATTTTGTGGTGTATCATCATGCTCAGCTGATTGTACGCATTAACGAATAGTATCAGTCTGAAACTGACAGAATAGATTTATTATTAACATTATTACAGAAGAAATTGAGGTAGAAATAAAACTTTCAGATGCGATAAGATAACAAGCAAACATTTATCACTGTACAGTCAAATTCATTCATTCCCCTTCATCATAAGATGCCTATCGCATTGTAATAATGATAGTGGTAGTGACAAGGAGATAATTGCTAGAAAAAGAATATCAAATTGTGTCCTAAACGACTCATTATGTTGTTATGGCCCATAAAAAAATAATTTGATCATATAGATGAAAAAGATATTTCCTGTTCTTTACATACGTACTTCTCAATAAAACTTGCCTAAAGATAGCAATTTTCATACAAATTCCCTTATCAGGCACCCGTTTTTTCTTGGTCTGTTTCACATTTTAACGGTTAACCTCCCATAAATAAAACACCCCCGCAACAACGTTAAAGGGCTTTAAAACTTAGTATCGCTTTTAGAACTTCAGCCCTAAACCTAAAATATCAGATAAAAGTGCAAACGGAAGTTGTACGTTCTTCGTTCCATCGCGCCTCAACGGCGGGCGTAGTCGTCGTGGGTTGTTCTCTGGAAAGCAAATGAAACGAAACGGTGAGTATGTTGCTGGTTTGCGGTCGATGCATTATCTGATACTACTACAGTGTACGAGCAACTAACTTCTCTCTCTCCTAAGAATAGTCAAGAGCGAACATTGAACCTGAATTCTGTGCACAAATCGGTACTTCATTTATGTGCAAATCTGTAATATTATTAGAGAAGATTTCAAGATGGTATGGTTATGTAGTAATCAGTAATCAGGCACGTCGTTAATTGTTTAATTCCTAATTTATTACATCAGCTTAATCTCCTTTTGTATTTTCTGGCGATAAAACTTGACTTTTAAGAGGGTAGATAAATTAGCGTTTAAAAGGATTTTACAAACATGGTAGGAGTAATGACAAAAGGGTGCTTGAAAACTTGAGAGGAAAATGTAATTTACCATTTCTAAGAATTGATAAAACAAATTTAAATTTAATTAACATTTTTTTCCTTTTTGCCTCCTTTTTTTTCTTTTGCTAACGATAAATGTTCTTTCTTTTCTCGTTAGACATTTTCTCATTTATTTTTGTTGAAGCTCTTGACCGCAGTAAAATTAAACCGCCAAAGGCGTGTTTTTCAATATGAGAATGTTACACGAGTTTTTGGCATTTCGACATTTTAAAGACAACTAGGCACGCAATGTGTCTTTCATGTTTCTCCGGAGTTACTTAATAAAAATCAAAACTGGAGAGAAAAAAACTCTTAATAAGAAATGTTTTGCTTCTTACATCACCGTGCGTATATATAGGATTTAAATTAGTTGAGGTGGAAGAAGTCTTTAAATATTTTGCGTATTTTTGAGGTTAGGTTTAGAAGCGATAATCGCATATTTTCGGTGTAGGAGTTAATTTATAAGGTCAAAGTCCTTCTGTTCATTTATCTTGATGTTTCCATTCTAGAATGAGATGAAATTAATGATTGCCGTTTGTATTTTCTCTATTCGAAGCTTAAAGTGAGAAAACTGTGTTGCTTTAGTGGAATTTTTTCTAATAATGACGAAGTCACATTGCTCTAATTTTGCTTGGTAGTTTTTCATATTCAATCTTGTCCGTTTGTAGTCTTTTGTAGCATCATCTGACATTAATTCTGATAAACCCGAACTGTCGGTCGGCCAGAAATATGTAAAAAAATTATATTGCAAGAAAAAACTTGAAAGCTTAAAGGCTTAACTGGTTGAAAATGCTCAGTTTTCCCGAAAACCCTAACTGATCCGAGAATAGGATTATCTTACCCACGGATCGCTGTACAGAACTCATCTTTGTGATTAAATGTAACGATAAGGCACCTGTCTGGTTATCATCTTTCATTTACTAACGCTAAATTAAGAGTTCTTGCAGCGATCAGTAATCAACCTCGAAGAACAGTGTGCGTGGTTCTAGTTCTATCTTTAAGTACCAGAATTTTGTTCAATACTCCTATGGAAGACGGAAAACTGATCAAAAAAGTCTTTTAAATGATCGTCAGCAAATGTTCAGATGGAATTTAATTTTATTGAGCCGAAATTTCAATCTTAAGCTTGGTACACACCAAGGAAATAGCAGAACAGCGAACCGAACGTCTGGGAATAGTGAAAAAAGTGTGCAACAATCATCCATCCATTACCATCATCCTGTGGCTAAAACTGATCAAAAAACAAGGTTTTCAAGTGATCTTGAACTTGCCCTGTTCGAGCAAAATTACGAACATTCCAGCGAGCTTGCAATAAATCCATTCTGCAATTTATTCTGATTTGTCATCTTATTTGCAGTGGGGTGTCATTAAAATGAAAATAAAACTCTGATTTTTCTCTCCCCCATGGAAAGACAAAACGCAGACTTTCATTTTCATTGCAAGTGTGACCACTTAATTGATATTTTAATAAGTAAATGAAAAGACCGACAAATCAAATCAAAGTACAAAGTTCTTCCATTACCATCCTCCCCAGTATTTGCTAGTTTGCGAACTGTTTACTGACTAGAAGCAGAAGTTGCCAACTGCAGCTCTCACGGATCGGGAGTCGCTTTATTTTAAAACGTGTAGAGCTCCTCTCTTGGTAACCTTCTTGAGAGAATTAAATGCTATCATGGATCGCGCTCCGCCCCTCATTAACCTTCTTCAAAAACTAAGCCACAGATTAAATAAAAGTCAGATGTTTCACTTCGACAAATTGCTCTCTCTTTCCAAGCAATTCCCAGAGCTGCAAATGTAAATGCCCTGATCCAAAAAATGGGAACATTGGTGGTATAGGGAGTGAAATATCTGACTTTTATTTAATCTGTGACTAAGCACGAAGACAACTAGAGTTGCGTCTGCGAGCGGGCAACCTGAGGTTGCCCAAGATCAGCCTCACCGTTTAGTAACACAAGTAGAGATTCGTCGTCTAGCAGGCCACCTGCGGTGGCCCAAAGTCATCACTCCATTAACCATCTTCAGATAGCTAAACGGCACACAGACAATTTGCGGCGGCTCAAACTCGGTCTTCATTCTTCAGTAACAATTTTAAGACAACTAGACACGAAGACGGATCGGGTTACGCTCTTCCAACAGGTCACTCCGCTCTCCAATACAATTTAGCATGTTCCAAGGAAAATCTAATTTGTTATCTTTTAATAACTATACCAGAGCTAAACACTTCTAGGCCCTCTTTACGCTGTCTTTGGTTGAAGAACAGATCTTTGACCTGGCCATATCGTGCTGAAACGTTGCTTTTTTCGAGTTCTTTAGCAGTAGCAGCGAATGAGGTTGTCTATGGCTACCACCAATCGGAGCTTTTATTTGCCATAAGGGTTGTAGTCCGCCTCCATTAATCTTCGTATAAGAAATATGTACATGCAAACAACCAACATTAATCTTCATTAGAAAGCTAAATACTAACTCGAGTGGAACAGGACCACATAACAGACTAGCGGCAATGTTCCAAGGTTGGACTTCGTCCTCCTATAACCCCCCTCCCAAGACAGCTAAACACTCTGGATTCGTCCTCGTATTATCCTTAAAAAATTTGTAATCTCACTTCACCCCCAGTTCCGCGTAGTGTCAGTTCGGTGCAGACGTCGGCAGTGGTGCCCCCCCGCTCCTTACCCAGTGCTATGCACTGGCTCGTGTCAGGTGCACCCGGTCCCCCGGCAATTCACCCCGGGTGGTGCTATCTGTTGCAGCTGCTACTGGCAACCTTCGTTCTGCGGATCAAAGGCCCTGTAGTGGCGCCGGCCTTCCAGCCGGGGCACTTTGTGTTTTGTTTGTGGACGCAGACCCCCGGAGCCTTTCTCTTTACTTCCGCGTACGTACGACTATTGGCGCAGGTGTTTGATTTCCCGTGTCCGTACTCCGAACGCGTCCCGGGCCGCAGCGCAAGTAGGTTTACCGTCCCGAAGTCCCCTTCATCACTGTCACCGTCTGCTCCTAGCGGCCGCTACCGCGCGAGTAGGGGTGTGGCTCTGAAAACCGTTTGCTATGCCGAATGCCGGACAACACCAGAAATCGCGCGTCAAGTAGCTTATAACGCTGATATCATCGTCTTCTTCACCCTCCATTAATCTTCTTGAGAGACTGAAAGAACTAAGCAGGAAAACAGGTCGAGTTGCATCCGTGGGCGGGCAACCTGCGGTTGCCGAAGATTAGGTTTTGCCTTCTATTAGCCTTTATAAGAGAGTAAGACTGTCGTCCTCTAGGCTACTTGCAATGACACAAAGTCGGCCCTCCTCTAACCAAACTTGAACTCGGATCTTCATACAACCCAAATTCGAAACTTCGCCTAGCAGTACTCTAAATTAAACGAGGTTATCACAAGAATGGGCCAGGCTCTCCAATAAGCCGCAATTGAGTACGTCTCAAGTTTTCGATTTTCATCTTTTAACAACCAGAATAGAGCTCAACACCTCTAGACTTTTCTGGGCCCGCTTCTTTTAAACATCAAGTCTTTGGCCTTGCCACATCGCGTTAGAGCGCTCTTCATTTTTATCTGTTAAACACGAACAGGCGCCTGCGGTGGTCTTTGGTCGCACTTTGCCTTCCATTGACCTTAAGAAAGCTAAACACGTACAGGACGGGTTGTCTGGCAGCGGGCCACCTGCGGTGGCCCAAGCTTGATCTTTTCTTTCTATTAATATTTAACATCAAGACGTACTTTAACCTTCTCAATAGAACTAAATGCAAACACGGGCCGGACTGCGCCTTCCGACGGTCCTCGTGTACTGCGCCCTCCAATAGAATTAAATACGTTTAAGAGAAGTTTATGTTATTATTAAGTGTAAAAGTTGAGAAGGTAAAATCTTCATAATTTTGAAATGCAGAATTCTAAGTATGCTTTCTCCGCCCTGCATTAAGAGAACTAAACATGGACACGGATCCAACGAATCAATTTTGCCCTCCGATATTGAATTTGCACGTCAGATGGGGTACTTTTTTCTAGCGGTAAACGTAGAATAAGTTTAAAATTACAATCATTCTGTAACAGATAGTATCTGGTGTGTCAAGTTAGAAACTAAATCGAAGTATCTCCTACAAGCTCAGTGGGAATACTGCACATTGAAATTGAAATTGAAATTGAAAGTGACAGATACGGGTGCGATAAGTGATAGAATTTGCAAGCAATACGTAGTACATGATTGGATTAATATCAAACAATTTGTGTGAATGCAGACGCAAGACGCTACTTTTAAAGATTTCGTTTATCAGTTGACAATATATAGTAGATATATATATATATATATAGCGCTGAATTCAAATGAAGATGGTGTCGCAGGAAATTAGTGAGAAGCGTCAGGTATTTCAGTACCTATGATGATGGGTAGAATTAAAATTTGTAACCCAAATTAGGAAAATGGAATCGTACAGCCAACGATAGAGGCGAGAGATTCCACAGGATCGAACAGAAAGGGTTGGATTAAGTAGAATATTGAATGTACTTGCGGCTTCGGCTCAAATGGAAACTACTTGGATTTTTTATGCTAACAAATCCCTTCTTTATGTAATTGTGATGAAAGGAACAACTGGTATCAGCGTAAGTAGCTGGAATACTAATTTCTCGTTCCTAGTTTTATCTAGAAGGTAGATTGACATCCTTAAAGTAGAAAACCTAAGATTATGTGAGAGTCCTAGTAACTCCCTGGCCAGTACTCGGCAATTAATTTAATTAATAATTAACGCTCGCAGAATTTTTCATTTGCGTCATTCAAAAAACAAAAACACAA
Source organism: Ignelater luminosus (assembly GCA_011009095.1). Taxonomy (NCBI): domain Eukaryota; kingdom Metazoa; phylum Arthropoda; class Insecta; order Coleoptera; family Elateridae; genus Ignelater; species Ignelater luminosus. The sequence goes on along the minus strand of VTPC01091030.1, from coordinate 218,938 downwards.
TAAGGACAGCTATCAGGAATCATTTTTTCCCCAATGGTTCGAAAAACAAAGAAAATGCCACTGATATTGTCTTATCAAAAGTGAAAAGGTTAAACAAAACTAAACAAAAATAGACTTCATTCATCAACAACAATGATCATCATGTCTTCCTGAAATTAGAAACCAGCAAAACCTCGAGAAATATATCTTTATTGTCTTATTGTGAACCATATCAGCTCCCACATTTCAAATTACTGTCAGTTCCAGCACATATCGGAAAAAAGAAATCAATTTTAGGAAAAGAATCTTCAAGACATAATTTTTCCCAAATATGTCGAAAAAACACCGTGGAGAATCTCTTCTTTGTGTAAAACATTTTCATGCCACTTTTAGAAATCTCTAAAAATACTCAAGATTCCAAGAGGAATAGGGAAAATCTCAAAGTGTTTACGAAATTTCCCTTAAGATTTATTATTTCTTTTATAACAGAATCCTCTTTTATGTAATCCTAATAAGTCTAGCTTATTTCAAAGGTTATTTACAATCTCTAAAATTCCACCCAGTTTGTATAAAGACGTTTTGATATATATCGACTTTACATTTCCCTCTGCCCAAATAGAAAGCACGACCTACGTAAACATTAAATATTTCACACGTTATCATGACAGATTTTAAGATTAACTTGTGGACATTGTTAGGTAATCTCAGTACGGGTTACAAGTAGTCCTTATCTGTCACTCACAAAGACAAGATTTATCTTTCTACAGCTATTATCCTTTATCCGGGCATAATTTATTAGGTGTTACAGAGCACCTACGTGTGTTTCTATTTGGATCATAGTTAGTTTGCATGTGACTTGAATTGATCTAGATTAACCGATTTGAATTTATTGGCTGGATATTTCGCACTTGACTGAACAAAATTGTCGATTCACAATATTAAATTATTCCGCTTATTATTATTATTATTATAGCTATAGTTAGATACTATCAGTATCGAATCGTCTTCGATGATTATTAATAACCTTTCGAGCGAAACTTTTATCTAGAAGAATTAAATGTGAAAGAAGGAACCAACGGCGAACTTGGACTTTATTGGAAATGGAGCAAAACAAATATTTTATCCAATAAATCTTCTGAAAAAACAGATAATAGAAAGAGAGGATAAATTTTCGTGTTCCAATTAAGTTTTGATGCGATGGGAGTTTTTGGAAATTAGGAGTCTGTTTGTAAGCTTTAATGAAATTGTTGGTTTTACTGTACGAATTGTAAGTAAAATGAAAATGGCATCTCGTCAGAAAGGTCAGTTTCGTTAGCTGTTATAATATGAACTTGTAGCTTTACGTCCCTCCCTTATTAAGTGTGGTAGAGAGTTAGACACTTTAATTAAATTTTTAATTCATGCGGTTTGGGCACTTAATTAAAAGTTAATCGTTGAGTTGATAATGTTTGTTCTTTAGTCCGTCTCGTTGTAAATTCAATTAATCTTTTGTGGATTGATCGTAACACGTTTACACCAAACTGTTTGTTTTTCGTTTTCTTTCTAAACAAGATTGGAAATCATTTACCAAAGTACAAAAAAAAACTGTAAGCAGACTGACTTTTTACGTGGCATTCTGAAATGAGCCTTCAAGATATTTTGTGTTGTCTTAGCAGATAATTATTCTGTTTCAAGAGAAATCTTCTTTGTGCAGTTCATTATAATTGTGCTTCGATTTCATCTTCTTTTGGATAACTTTCCTGAATATTGGTAGGTACTTGTTGAAAATGATACTGTCTGTCTCTATCTTCTTAACATTATCCAATTTTGACAGTTCTTTATTATAGTAGACTAGAAATGATCAGGGAAAAGATTACAAAATTCCGAATTTGTTTTGATTCCTTCGGTAGTAACGTCTGCAAAATTCTCTCTTTGATTTCCTAACGTTAAAAGCAGGACAAAACTCTTAATATCAAGACCAAGACTAACACTAGACCAATAAGTTATGACTTGTCAAGATTTATAAGACCTACAATGTTTTGGGCCTTTGTTACTAATTGAATACGGAGGCAAAGGTCGAACAAGGGACCCTAGAAATTCCTATGTATTGTGTGCTAGTTTTGTACCCCTAACGGTTTTTCTTGGATATCTTAACGTTAAAAACAGGGCAACAATCTTCATTATTAAGACCAAGACTAACACCATTTAAAATGAAGGCCAAGATCTATACTAAGTTATGACTTGGAATTTATAAGACTTACATCGCTTTTGGCCTTTGTTATTTAGCTAACTAATTGAAGGAAGTTCTATTCAGAATCCTCAAATCCGAAAACTACACATTGCGTACTTGAAGACTACTTGTTGCAAACCGATTGATTTTGTACCCGTGAGGATTCTTCTTAACGTTAAAAGCAGAACAGAATCTTTAGTATTAAGACCAAGCCTAACACCAGTCTTGGTTTTTGGTTTAAAATGAAAACCAAGACCTACAAGTTATGATTTGTTAAGATTGATTGGTTTT
>VTPC01091030.1:105950-216059 GCA_011009095.1 Ignelater luminosus | reverse complement strand
GATTTAAAATAAAGACCAAGACTCACAAGTTATGACTGATTGAGATTTATAGGACTTACATTACTTTTGGGTTTTCTCTAATTACTCGAAACGGCGAAACAAGGGATGTTGAAAATCGCAGAATGGGGACAAGAAGAGATTTATTTTGCATTAGTAAGACCAAGACTAACATCAATCTTGGCTGTTGGTTTAAAATTGAAACCAACAACCGCATGTTATCATTTGTTAAGATTTATTAGAGTTACTTTGATTTTGGCTTTTGTTATTAGTTGCGACAATGACGGAACAAGAGATGCTGAGAGAATCACTGAATGGAAACAGACTGACTAATTGAAGGACGTTTTGTCCAAAGTCCTGAGCTCTTTTGTACCTGCGAGGAGTTTTCTTAAATTCCTTAATGCTTAAAACTGCTTAGTACTAAGACAAAAATTTGTATGTCTTGGTTTTTACTTTAAAATGAAGATCAAGATCTACAGGTTCTGAGTCATTAAGACCTACATTGCTTTTGGCCTTTGTTACTAGCTACAGCAATGGTGGAATAAGAAACGCTAATAATCACGGTTTGAAGATAGGCTCAAAAGAGATTTATTTTGTACTTGTACTTTGTACTTTAATAAAAATTCCCCATAGTGGGCGTTGACATAGTTAATTTCTTTTACTTTAAAATGAAGACTAAGACCTATAATTTGCCAAACATTAAGTTGTATAATTTTGTTGAACAAGGGACGCTAAGAATTACTGGAAGGAGACAGGCTAACTGATGAAGGATGTCTTGCTCAAAATTCTTGAAGAATACTAACATTACTTCGTTTTGTAGCTTTTTGTAAGATTCCTCTTTGATTTCTTAACGTTAGAAATCCTTAGGATCAAGACCAAGACTAGCACCAGTCTTGGTTTTGAATTTAAAATGAAAACCAAGAAGTTATTGAGTGTTATAGGCTCAATAAGACTTATAAGACCTGCATTGTTTTTGGTCTTTTTTACTAGCCATGGCAACGGTGGAGCAAAGAATGCCAAGAATCACTGAATGAAAGGCTGACCAATTGTAGAATGTCCAACTTAAAATCCTTAAGTCAGAAATCTATAAGTTATCAACTTGAGTTGCTTTTGGCTTTGTGTTGACCTTGCACCATTTTCATACAAATTGTCTAAATCTTAATCCTTGAAGCTTGAGGAGCATGGGGTGAAACAGAAATTCAAATACCAAGGCTGTATCAGGATCTTCTAAGGACGCTCATTAAAGCTTTCAGTGACTCAATTATGATTCATATTTAGAATGAAACCTTAGACACTTTTAGGGCCAATAACTCCCAAGTCGAACTTTTGACTTAAAATCGAAGAAATCCTTACAGACTTTGCAGGGACAATAAAAGTGCTCCTTGCAATGAACACATTGTATTGTTTTTCACTCCGATGAAGCTGGGAATTTTTTACTGGGGTGTCCCAAGGTTGTAATCATAAACTCAGTTTGTTAATGACTGTATGATGATCTTGACAAGGAAGAACCGTCCGCGCTTGACTCATTCTTTGATAGCTATTTGATACATGTACAATCTTTTTTGGAAATTCTCAACTGAGTTTGTTCACATTACCTTAATCAAACGACTGTGGGCTTACTAACTTTATGATATGATATTTTATGCATTGCGAAATCCCTAAAGACATGGAGCTGTTCACAAACTCTTCAAGATTCCCATCTCAACGAAAAAATTGCAATGTCCATTAAATGTTCTGATGAGCCATAGCGACGACAAAATTGGACTTATTATTCACGATTTTAGCTCTTCTTGATGCGTTTACAATGTTCCGTCACAAAATCGAGTCAACCCATCAATTCTGCAGCTTTATACCACGCAAAATTTATCCCTACAAAATGTCTCTCATACGCTTCAGATTCATTTCGCGCAAACCATAAAAAAGTCATCAAGTACTGATATTTCTCGTCATCTGGAAACATGAAAATCAGATTAAAATTTGAATACGCTCATGCTATTTTTTTTTATATTCAAGCATGTCTTGATAAATTATCCCTCAATGCGACACATTGTGTACTAGAATGAAACAACCAGAACGTTAAAAATCACAGAAAGGAAAATAATTCCGTGAAAAATCAACTGAAACCACTCGAGATTTACTGTCGGCGAAGATTTACGTTCGCCTCTGTTTTAGAATTTAAAAATAGTCTCCTCTGCAGGGAAGGTTTTATACTGAAAGCTGGTCGTATGATTTAAAAACACTCGTGTTTTCACACCTTAACTACATTTTGCACTTGATTTACTCTAAACGTACAAAAAATTTGAATTGTTGTTGTTGTTCGCATGTTTTATTAAAATTGCCTGGCACGTATCCAAACAAAACTGCAAATTCGATTTGAGATTATTACGTGATTCAATCTGCTGTGATAGAATAAAAAAAGGCACAACATTCGCTTCGTGCATTAGCTTAATGTGAAATTAATCTAAAAACTAAAGTTAAAATTGTAGAAATTGGCAGTAAAAAATTTCTAATCTCCATCAGACGCAAGAGAAACCATTAGCAAAAAAAAGATGCAAGATTTTAATTTTGACAAGATGTGCTCGCACATCTGTTGGTACCCACATTTAAGCCACAATCAAGGGTGGAATAATAACATGTAAAACGCACATAGTAAAACCTTACCCCTAGTTTTAGTTATTTTAGGTTTACAGGGCGTAAAAGGCAATTCTGAAAATGTCATTTGCTTTAGGGTTACTATAAATACAACAAATAGTTGGAGGAAATTAAACTTTGAAGGAATTTTGTGATTTATTTCTCTTTTAGGAATTCCGGTTGAATTCTATCTAAACGTAATCACAGATTTATTTTGGTCCCTTTTTTGTGCTAGTTTTCTTTGGTCGGCCGAAGCAACGCAAATGGGGTTAAGGAAAATTCTGACAAATTAGTTGGAGGGTAAATTGAAGGGAGGGCCATTTTGTTAGCAACTTATCGCAGGTCTTCTATTTGTGGTCATGGTTAATTCTCCCAGATGTCGAGATAAAACATTAGAGGTAATAGTTTGGTTGGCAAAAAGAAAATTGAACTAATGGCTTTAGCCCCCCATTAAAACCATCCCGAACTTGCACCTAGGGACTGGCTTGCTATTCTCGCAGAATTTCTGCGAAATAAATATTTTCGGTAGTTAACATTGTTAGGTTCTGTTGAATTGAAATGGTAAACTAACCTATAAAAGCTGTTTATAATTGAGGTTTCTTTTTTATTTTCCTCGTCTTGTTGTTTTACAAAATTAGTGCTAAAATTGTCTGGGGAATTCATGGGAGGCCAAGGTTGTAAACCTCGTCGTCCAATCACGTTTAATGAGTTGGAGCACCATCGCGCATAAACCACTTACAAGTAATGATACGTCTTCCAACAAATTTGGTAGCTCTGTCTGTATCAAGCTCCATCCAATGGATTGATTTGTTTTAATAAATTCCAAGCAGTCTCTATCATAAATCTGTTGTTATGCGATCATGACAAAATGGCCCGCATCAGTTTAATTGTTTAGAAAATTATAAACCGCTTTAATCCTAATAGTAGGAAGCTTTTAATTTCGTGTTTATAACCAATAATTTTACGACAGTTTAATAATATTATAGGTCAGTGTTGAAGTCAATTTCAATCGAGCTCTCTAGATTATTATTTGATTACTAACCAATATAGCTTTCACATTTTCCGGTAAATAAATAACGATCCGAAAGCAATTTCTAACGGAATTTTAATTCAATAACATCCAGATGACCTTTTTGTCAATTAGATAACAATGACTACTACTACATAAAGCTTATTGTTTACCAATCTAATCTGAAACTTAAATCGGAGGGCTCCCAAACAAAAGAATTTACGATTAACCAACTCGAGCATTTAGATTTCATGAATATTTTAATTCTTTCTGGGTGGTTGAGCCTTTCCGTTTTTTTTTCATCGTGTGTCTGTTGTAAAACAAAAAAAAGGAAGGAAAGATAACGAAACCTTCAACTATTACCGATCAAGATTACTGACATCGCTTAACTTTATACATCTTGGCTTATCTCGTTAATAAATCTTTATGTTGTTCTAACTACTTAGTATGAAATTTAATTTCTGATTTGGTTCAACGCCCTCTTAAATGTAATGGACGTAATCTCTCTCTTGCTCCGTGGCAACTTTGTTATTTTCCGGGTGTCAAGAATGGGTGAAATGAATGCCTAGACACGAGTAGTATACGGTATGTTTATGTCTCTTCAGAGAAAAGAGACGACGGGAAAAAAAGTGTCGGGCATTTAAACTAGGTGCGACGTAACAATAAAACGAAGTAGGTGTGCATTACGGTCCATATTTTTCACCGTCACACACATCAGACGTGAATAAATGAACCTAATATTAAAAGCTATTAAAATAACGTTTGCTGTATCCATTTTGATAGTGTTTTCGGTATGAATTAAAATGAATTGTGCTCTTGAGAAGAAAATGTTTTAACTCGACCAGATCCGGCATGCAATTGCTCTTAAATGGTGGGGCAATTTTTCCGATTTTTGGATTTTTACAGCACTAGTATTCAAAACTAATATTTCTTAAAAAGGCCCCTTTTGACACCAGAAACTGTATCAGAAAAAGCGTAGAAAAAATAGCATATGTGACACATGCCAAAAGAGCAAGATGTCTTGGAAAAAGATCTACATAGTTGGACCTTAACTAAAAGTTATCAAAATCTTCTCAGTCCTTTATAGTTCCATTACGTAAACCTAAATTATGATTTTAAAAACACCAATAAATCTCAAAAAATGACAAAAATAACATTCATGTTTGAACCTAGTACTACCCTGTAAGTACAAGCCCTTTTGCGTGTTCACACCCTCGTTGAATTGCTCGTTCATTAGTGTATATTATGGTGTTGTTTTTCCGCTTGAAAATATGTAAATTGCTTTGTGGTACCATATTTAGCAATCACGTAAATTTCTGTCGTCATTGTTTTTTTTCCTCTCTGGATATTTCGAAAATCCTCGATTGATTTGCGAGAGAGGGAAAAACAGCGAAACGATGGAATGGATGGATAATGGGGACACCGAAGTTTAGAATCAGCAGCACGGTGGCAATGCGTTTTCCAACTTTTCTTTTTCCTACTCTTTTTCTCATAGTCGGTCCTGTTGCTGCACTGGGCGTAAAGGCGAACGACCTTTTTCTCTCGGATAAAATAAAACTGGCCCTTTTTTACTTATCTGTCAGCTACCGTTACGTGCTGTTCATGTTTCCCTTAAATACTTACATAAACTCTACATTAACTGTGATTGCCATCATTTTTTTCCTGTTTTTTTGCGAGGAGGTATTAGTGGTGGGAATATTGTTATAATGGCCGAAAGCTTTCTGGTAAATTTGAGCACGTAGAGAATAATAATCCTTCTAGATAGCAAGACAATTTAAAGACCTATCCGTTTTTTTTCTTTAGTTAAATGAAACTTAACGATAATAATGATGAAAAGGGAAGAAACCAAACCTTTTTCTGTTCAATTATAATTTAGCTGCTAATAAAAGGAATTTCTCCCCTTCTATTGACTCATCAGAAGGATGTGCATGCAAGAGTGTATCTAATATAAAAACAAAGTTCAATTTGTATGCCACGCCCTGTTCCTTCACGCACTAACGAACATCGAAGGGTGTTGTTCGAAAGGAATCGAAGTGCACTACTACTGTTCTAGACATTCAATGATTCGCATGATAATATGTGTTAGTGTAGTATATTCCCTTGATACGTTCTGAGGGGTGTGTTTCGACATTTATGTTGCCTTAACTATAGGGTGATGGATCGCATTGTCTGATGAAACGCCCTGGTTTTTTCTTTGTTCGATTAATTCAGCGATTGGTTTATTATCGTTAGTGAGCATTGTTTTATTATTTCAAGGAATGAACGGTTTTCTTTTGTTTTCTTATGTGCATGTTTAGATTTTTATTAGTTGTGCGGTTTATATCAGTAATTCCAATAGGATACGCTGGGGGAAAAGCAATGCGGTCTATAAAAATGGAAACATCTCCATTTTTGTCACTATCGACCATTTGGGGGAAAACGAGAAAAACCTTCAACTGTTCAGGGGGAGACAATTATTTACTTCCTCTTTTCCCATTTTACTTCACGGTCTTGGAGTCTTAAGCCATCGGTTGCAGTTTTTCTCGCTTGTTCTATGGTCTTTTCCTGATTGCCTTTTTGATGTTGCCCTTCCAGGTTGTCCTTGGTTTTCCTCTGCCTTTGGTTATCTTGTCCCCAAAACGTTTCCCATTCGTTACTCAGAGGATGCGCTCTCTAGAAGTGAGCAATGAGAGCTGATGTATCATTTATGTATTTAGTCACAAACCGGACTGATTGCCATTCTACTAAGGAGCACATAGTTTTTCTATTTGGTGATGATCTAGATGGATATGACTCACTATTGAGGCTTCTTTCATATTTCCAACATGAACCATGACGATTTCTACTGCAAATCTGCTCCTGGTCTTTTACTTTTTCCATTATTGAATGTAATTTTCAATTTAGGAAACATTCAGTGTACAGACTGGATTACCACAGGTAAGTGCGGTAGGTGAAAGTGTGAAGGAGTTGTTTTTGTTCCTTTTGCCGAATTTTTCTTCCAGTTGAGATCCAAGAAGTGACAAACAGTTAACTGAAACATCTTTCCCGCTTTTATGGTTACGTCAACTAGGACGCTGATTAGTAGTTTTGTATAGTTTAGGTTGTGCAGGGAATGAAACAGTTAACTACTGCAATGAAGTTAAGAATAGTCTTTTATGGTTTAATAGATATGACCCGTTCAACTAACAGAAACATCTCGTTAAGATGATCATTGGAAGAAAGAGTTAGGGGAAAAGAAATTTTCAGGATGTATTGAAATAGAAGGAAGGGATAAAAAAGGGGCAAACTTGATGTAGAAGAGTAGCGAAGATGAATAATTTGGCAGAAGCATTGGTCTTCGACTAGGAAGACTGAAGGGAGGAGAATCTCTAAAAATATGTTAAAGTGAAAGTATGATCTTGGGAGGGGGGAGATAAACTGGGGCAACAGGGTGGGTCCAGGATTAAAAGAGGAAGTTTCCTCCTCTCTAGTTTTTGGTAAGTAAGAATTGGTAAGAGACTGTCTTGGCGGACATTTCATTAGATAAGGATACAAAAGCAAACTAAAGTTATACCCTTTTAGGCTTTATTTTTTGTTTTGCCACAATCTTTATTGTCTCGCTACTGTTCGACGATATAGTCCTTATATCATACGCACGGACGCTAAATGAGGCATCGCAACAAATGGGATTGAAGATCAATACATCGAAAACCCAGACAATGACAAACTTAATCCCGAGCGAACGTTTCCAGATCGACGAAAAACAAATTCAAGAGACTACATCGTACAAATAACCCCAAAGGATAGAATTGACGTGGGCTGCCTTTGGCAACCTAAAATACATATTCAAGGCAAACATTCCTATTTGCTTAAAGCGGAAAGTATTTGATCAGTGCGTACTGCCTGTCCTAAGCTACAGCGCAGAAACTCTAACACTAACAAAAAGATCAGTCCACAAAATAAGAGTGGCACAGTTAGCAATGAAGCGATCAGTGTTAGGACTAACGCTGAGAGATAGGATACCAAATGTGGAAATGCGCAGGACTATCGCTGAGAGACAGGATACCAAATGTGGAAATACGCAGAAGGCCAGGAGCACAAGATGCAGTAGAAACAATAACGAGATTAAAATGGAGTTGTATTGGACACGTGGCAAGAATCACCGACAATAGATGAACTAAAAGACTCGTCGAATGGAGACCAAGACACGAAGCTTACAGAAATCAAAGATGACCACCAACCAGATGAACGGATGTCCTGAGGCGTATACATACAAATTGGATTCAGGCTGCTCAAGATAGAAATCTATGAAAGCAAACAAGGGAGGCTTATGTCCTGCAGTGGACTACTATGAGCTGAAAGAAGAAGACTGTTCACTACCGAACTGCACCACATAGCGCGCGCTTGAAACAGGTTGTTTGGCGCAAACAACTCAAATGTCCACCACCGAACAATACTACTACTATGAGCTGAAAGAAGACGAGGATGAAGACTATCTACTACCGAACTGCACCACATAGCGTGCGCTTGAAACAAGTTGTTTGGCCCAAACAACTCAAATGTCCACCACCGAACAATACTACTACTATAAGCTGAAAGAAGAAGAGGATGAAGACTGTCTACTACCGAACTGCACCACATAGCGTGCGCTTGAAACAGGTCGTTTGGCCCAAACAACTCAAATGTCCACCACCGAACAATACTACTACTGTGAGCTGAAAGAAGACGAGGATGAAGACTGTCTACTACCGTACTGCATTACATAGCGTGCGCTTGAAACAAGTTGTTTTGCCCAAACAACTCAAATGTCTACCGAACAATATTAGGCTAGCTTGTCATCTACTGCTAGCAACCGCCTTCAACTATCAGCATGACCAGATTTACTGCTGCTTTGTTTCCTTTGGTACACCAGCGTCTGTGTCACTTTCTCCAGTTGCATTCTTTCAGTTTACGTGTAGTGATTTTGGGCAAAGTTTTTTTGTAACCTTTCTGTACTAATACACCTCCTCGGTTTACCATTGAATTTGAATTAGATCAACTTTTTCAAGTTTTTCCTAATTCGAAGGGTCAAGTAGATGTTCTTGATTATATGCTTGCTTTTTCTCAGTGAGGGACGAGTCTCATTAACAAAGTAATATCCTGATATCTTTTTCGGACATCTCAACCGAGGAATGCTATTGGATTTGTCAAGCGTTCCTTAAATCTGCTTAGTTCATTTGAAGGATCAAGTGGATTCGCTTGGTTATACTCATTTTGGCAGTTTTTGACTTTTTTGAATGAAAGGCAACTCCGGCAGAAAATTGTATGGCTCACCAAACGCTGACCGCATGCTATAGATCTCCTCCACTGAGGAATGTTATTAGCATGGTCAGAAACTCTTTAATATTTTATTCGAAGGATCGAGCAGATCTTTTTGATATTATAAGCTTTGGCATAGCTTTTGCTATTTCTCATGGTCAGAAACTCTTTAATATTTTATTCGAAGGATCGAGCAGATCTTTTTGGTATTATAAGCTTTGGCATAGCTTTTGCTATTTCTCAAGGACGGACAACGCTCGTCAAGAAACGTAAGGCTCATCAATTGCTGGACTAGGTTACTGGAAACTGCAATGTCTTTTTAGAACTCCACTAAGGAGTGTTATTAGTATGCTCAAGAGTTGCTTAAGTCAATTTAGTTTGTTCAAAGGATCAAGGAGTTTCTTTTTTGGTTATACAAGCTTCCACATAATTTTTGCTTTTTCTCAATATAGTTTGATCAAGAAATGTAAAGTTCATCAAGTGTTGGTCTTAATTATCCAGGTCAGCATGCTATGGATCTGATACCCTTCGAAGAGAATCCAATTGACGAATGGAATTTGAATGACCAAGAGTTACTTAAGTTGATTTAGTCTTGCATTTCATAATTCCATTGCTGTATGGGAAATAGTAATGTCATATACTTTAATCTTACTGAGCATGATAAAAGGATACTGCCCCTAAGACTGCTGTACTGTTTTCAAACTTTTTGGGCTTTTTCAGTCTGTTTTGTAAAATGTATCTTTTCCAACTCCAACTGTATCTCGTATGGTATGTTTGACAAGATCAAAGCGTAAATCTGCCGATGTCCAAAGTCTGTGTTACACATTCTTTGCAAGGAAAATGAAATCTGCATGATTTGCCAAAGAGAGTGTTAATAGAAAACTAATTTGATAATGAAAAACGGTAAAAGAAAATTTTTGATGTTGATCTAATTGCAAATCTGCCTAATTCTCTTCCGTGAAAGTGAATTCCAAGATATGTTAACGCCAGAGTTCATTTATTATTCACAAGGAAGTAGGAAGAAGGATGCGATTAAATAAAGAGAAAAGACTTCTAAAATATCAAACAAAATAAACGAAAGAGAGCACAAATCCATATTTTCCTACTTTTGTTTGTTATCGAGGATTAAATTGTTTTCCAAATTCAGGCATTATTTATTTTATTTCTGAGTAAACAGAGTTCTCTACTCCCCTTGAATTTACAATTTCAGTTTGAATTATACATAAAAGCAACAATATAAATCTTGTACCAAAGGGAAAGTTTAATTTTGCTGACCTTTCACATTTTATTCGCTCTCTGTTTTGCAAAGTAAGGGCTATTTTGTTTTATATGCAAATTTGAAACTACCATGAGAGCATGCTTCGGGGAAAAAGAATATTGGAGAGAAAAAATTGTTAGTTTTAATTATTGCTTTCGCCCCTGAAGCATTTAAACAAATTTCATTTCAAATAGCGTCGAACCAACCGTTTTTTCTGATAATATTGTTACGTAATTATCTAAAAATCGTTTTTACCAAAGGGAAACTGTGTGATATATATCTATCCTGTAAGCAATTTTCAGTCTTCATATATTCTTTTGAAACTACCACCGAAACGGATGTTGCGGACAAAAGGAAATAGATTGAACATTTCAAATTTCTTTTTTTGCAAGAGCCAGAGTGATTCGATGACATTATTGAAATTAAAAGAGGCTGCGTAGCATGGGAGTATACTTTTTTTCCTATTCACTTAACCTTTCAAACTCGATTTTCTAGCAAGGAAGGTCGTATTAACTGGCACGATCGGAAATCTCTTGGTTTCTCGGTGAGGTTTTCAGCAAGGCAGACGGATTTGAGACTAAAGCAATACCTGCTGAAATGGATTTCTGTATGAGGGAAAACCTGGGATAAAACATGCTAGGTTGGCATTACAAGGAAAGCGTATTTCTACTTTCCTGACCTGCGTTCGTAAAAACGTTTAAAAGAGAGATAGATGTACTAACAGTAAAAAATAACAACTTGATCCGCTTCAAATTAAAGTCGGCTTTTAGATTTCAATTTAAAGCAATCTTCAGTAGAGTAGAATTAATTACCTTTTTCAATTTAAGAATCTTTTTTGAAACTGTAAATATTTTTCTCTTTAATAATTCAAATTCTCGGTACTTACTGAACATTATTTTCTCTAGATGAGTCTACCTTTTAAATATTTAATTTGGTAAACTTTAAAAAACAACAACTTACAGCTTACAAAGGTTAAAAGGTACTTCTGCTTAGTCAAACCAAATTGGGAATTAATTGGGTGGGTTTTATGCTGTTCGCTTTCCAGTTCCTTAGTCCTGGAGCTGTAATAGTTATTTTGGATTATTAAATTCAAGTCAATTTGGGTTCTGATTATCTTTAAGTCTGTTATGTTCACTTAGTATTAATAATTCCTTTCTTGGTATTTGTTTCGTTTGTACATTTAGACGCCTAAGTGTTAAAATTAGTATTCCCAGTTGATTTCCACCCTGGAAGTCGGGTCTGTATGAATTATGAATTATGAATTGATTAGAATTGGGCATCTTAGTGTTAAGGCTATCCACTGGCACTTGTAGTTTCAAAACTAAGTTGACTGCGAGCAGATTAACATTTTGTGCACTTTCTGTTGCTGGATTACATAGTGATACGATGCGTTTTCCTTACTGTTATTTTAATTTTCTATAGACCGCTCTGATTTTTATGTATGTAGAAGTCGGAAAATTAACTTCCATTAATTTTGTACTTTCTCAAGAGGAGAAATTATTTCACTGTTGTATTCTTTCTTGCTAATGGACGGTTCTCGCTGAATTCTTCTTCACAAAACTTTTTATGCTCCCTCGTGACGCGTTCCTACTACCCTCCCAATGATGGAGTATCGAACTTTTGTCGAATAACACCGATTCCATTTACTCAGTTAATCTGTGAAAGACTTGGATGAATTATAGGTATTTTAACTCAACCTTTGCTTAACACAGAAGAGGCCATACTAACCGAACCAGATACAAAATTGCATGATGATAATGATGATAACCTTCAAGGTTAGTTTCCCGATTTTAGCCAGAGTGTTGGATGTTTGGTCGACTGATAGTGACCACATGCCGGGATAGTCTTAGTCTGAACTTATTTGGCTACACAGCTGGTTCACTGGTATAGAGAAGTAAGATTGATTCCTTTGGCCGTCTGAATGCCGATAGCACCGACTAAGTTGATAGGTGATTATTAGCTTGGTAGGCGGCTAAGATGGGGGGGGGGAGAGAAAAGGTTGGTGATGTCGTGGCAAGCTGAAGCGAAGGCAGTGGTGCGTCTGAAGAAGAAAGTGAGCACAGATTGTGGAGGTGAGAGATTGGTAGCAGTAGCAGCGTCTCTTGGCTTCACCTGTGATTTTTATCAAGAATGGCTTTTAGCCGCCAATTACTTTTTCTGTTTATTATTTATTTCAACTTCTCGATTGTATTTCTAAAGTGCATTTGTTTGCGTGCAACATAATCTTTGTTGATAAATACATCACTGGCCTCATCTAATCTCTTTGAATTTATCTTCTCGGTTTTCCGAGTCAATATTACCATAGAGAAAGTGTCTTGACTGTTTTACGTTGCTGACCGAGATATTATTGTGAATGAGGAAGATACTTGACCATTTGTAGCCACAAGCGACCTACGGCTCTTCCTGTGAGAAAACTGAAAGAAAAGGAACGCCAAGCTGGACGAGGATCATTGAGTTCGTATTTGAAGGACGGAGCCGCGAGACTAATTAGACGACGGGGCATGCTGATGAGTTACACCGCGTTACAAGTAGTAGTGTAGTTCGATGGACATTTGAGTTGCTTGGGCCAAAAAACCTGTTTCAAGCGAGCGCTATGTGGTGCAGTTCGGTAGTAGACAGTCTTCACCCTCTTTTTGTTCAGCTCCTAGTAGTAGTATAGTTCGATGGACACATTTGGGTGTCATCCAACGCTCTCAGTTTTGTACATGTGTGGCACACATCAACGTTTTGTGGCTGTGAATACTTTTATCTAGGATAATAATCTCCAAAGAGCTCTTAGCAGCCGCTACCGAGCTCACACCATACACCGGGCGAGTAGGGGTGTGGCTCTGAAAACTGTTTGTATGCCGTAACAACACCAACAAGCTATCAAGTTTATCGCGAGTGTCAGTTCTCGTTCTCCCGCGTACGTTGTGCACTTCTACTTCAACGACCACCAGAATCAACTCCAACATCACCCGCGACAGCCGATGGATATCTAATTATATCCATCGCCCCTGACGCGGGTTCAACACCGGCCTTCTCTACTCCAATTCGACACATCACCATCGCTTCGATAAGGGAACACCAAACACCATAACATCATCCGACGTCGTATCATCTACCATCAGAAGCCTCCGGCATAATCCGACGCTCTCAAAAGGCCTTTTACAACAAATTCAACTTCAAGACACCAAGCCACGCCTCCGAACCCCGCCTACTATACTTCAGGTATACCACGCACCGCCAACCGTCAAACGCCACCCAGCTCATCATCGTTCCAGCTACAATTCCGAACGCCGCCAACTCCATGCTGCCATCGGCCCTGCTCATGTCACTACAGTCGAGCTCACATAGAGCGAAACTGCTATTCCGACTTCCAACGGTTGGTCGAGTGCCGATGAACACAAACATAGAAAATCCTCTGCCTCGCTCATCAAATAATATTCGCATCCTGAAAGGCTAAAGAAGTCCATTGCGTGGACTTATAACAGCCTCCCGCCTCCGGCGGGAAAACAACATTGACTTGACTCGACTCGACGATTTGAAGAAATACTCAATCGGG
The DNA here is from genome assembly GCA_011009095.1 of Ignelater luminosus. Classification (NCBI taxonomy): domain Eukaryota; kingdom Metazoa; phylum Arthropoda; class Insecta; order Coleoptera; family Elateridae; genus Ignelater; species Ignelater luminosus. The sequence continues at coordinate 202,364 of VTPC01091030.1, read as the reverse complement.
CAAAAGATTTTCAGCCGAGATAATCTCTTGAGACATAAAAGAGGAGAAATAACGATTTTCTCCAGACAGGCGAAAACGCGGATAAAAATGTACGCACGTGCTCTATTTAGAAGAAGTACCTAGGACTTTAGCATATACACCTTCTGCTGGGATTTCAATTGGTCGATCAAAGGCCAAATTTGATCTATGTATTAGAGTGCTGTTGCTCAATGAATTTAATAAATTCACACACATGAACACCTACGTAGAATTTCGGCTTGGTGGAGACATACAGCACTTTTTTATCAACGAGCAGATCGTGGACGATACGAGAATCACTCTTGGTCGGGAGCTCAGAACTGCTTTACTATATTCAAAAGACATGTTGAAGGTGTCAGTAAGAATCTATAGTTCAATCAAATCAAGGGCGAAAAATCATGGGAGGCAGAGACTTGTTCTGTTTTAAACCGCAAGGCTTTCTTGTATCCAGACTTGATAAATACGATTAGACGACCATCCATCGAGAAGAATCTAGAGGACTTTTTTTGATAGTGGCGTGAAAGACTGTATTGTCTTGATTTTCTTTCGGCTTGTCTTGGAATTAAGTGTCATCAGAAAACAAAGACAAGACAAGAAATCTTCTTTAAAACACTACTACTAAGCTTGGGATAGTAGATATTCAATAGCAAAACCAGAAAGATTTTCATGATTATCACCAGGATCTCGTTATAGACAAAATGGGGCAAACTTTGAATCGAGAGGAAGGATTTGAAAGAGTTTATAGCTCAGTAGGGAACAACAAAACTTTTCACAAGGAATATCATCTATCTTTCGATTTACTATATTACATTCGTATCTTTTATTCTTTTTACTTTTGATCTAACGTGCAACTACTTACAATAGTCCTCTACGATAAAACCATAAATCTTGCAGACCTTAACTTAAAAATGATCCTTTCATATGCTTTTTTGATTCGCTCCGACATATCTTTTCCCACAAGCTATTCTCATTATCATTGTATAACCCGAACAAATACCCCGCAGAGCAAAAAACAAAAAAGGAAAAAAACATTTTCAAGAAAACAAAGAACGAAATTGAACAAAATGCCTTTCTTTCCGCATAGAACTTGTAATTTATATCTTCTTATTTTTCGCCCAGTTCTTATGTATATGTCCATTATGATTTACACAACATAAAGGAAACGTTAACACTTTTATGCGAAAGAAAAAAAATGAAACAAAAAATAGAAACAAAAGAATTCCCTAGAGGAGGAAAAATTGATATTTCTATTGTGAAAAGGTGATGTGGGTCAGTTGGAACAAGCCATAAAAGTTAAAGGAAATTGTAGATAAGATCACGCTGCGAATGCGAAAACAAAAGATGTCAAAGGACTACTTTGATCTTGTAATAAAATAATTTGATTATATGGTTTCTGTCATTAAATCACCCACAACTTGTGTTAATATTGTTGAAGGAATGTGAGCTATCATTTGATTATTGAGTATCTATAAATTCGATTTTAATGCGAAGTGTTTTGTAAGATATAACGAAGTAATAATAAAGAGCTCTTTTGTCTTGATATTGTGTGTATTTTATTACAAGGGTGTAACATGTAAGTGCATATAAATGTTTGCTAGGATGAAAGAGGGAATAAACGTTCTGATGAATGCACGCACGCGTTTGTGTATAACAAGCAAATATTGTGTTTACGCAGGGTGAAATATAATAATAATAGGATGGACATTCAAAGAATATTTATCTTTCGATAAAATTCTCTTTGTAAAAAAGAATTTCATCAGAAGTTTCAAAACTTTTTTTTCGTAATTGCGCGCTTTAAAAGTTTCCCAAATTTTTTCCTGTTGATTACCACTGGCATAGATTTTGTGATCAATACATTCGCAGTGCTCTTGTACTGGCGGGGGTCAACACCCCTTCTAGACGCACCCAACCCACGAAACGGGCGTCTGATATGTAACCATGGAAACTACCCTATTGCCTTTCCTTTTCTTCCTTCCCTTGCGACACAGCTGCACCCTTTTCGTGAATGCTAAAACTAAAACTGTATCTTAAATTAACAATTGTGTTATTTCTTTTTTCCCCTTATCTCATTTTCTACTCACGTCCATTACACTCATTTTCTAGTTTCTGGAAGTTTTAAAAGGGTTCTGTTGTTTGGTTGTTCTGTTGTAAGATGTTTATAAAAGGAAAATTGGCAGGAAAAATGTAGAGCATCCACTTTAAATAAGGAAAAAGCAATAAATGTTGAACTACCCATAAGAGTTACTCAGCTTTTCTAGATTAAGATAGATATATGCGACATTCCCCAAGCAGTTTCAGTCACCGGATATTATTACACGACATTCTTTATTGTCAGTTTTATGGCGAGACAAATGTCCTCGTATATTTAAGGATATAAAGTTGCATGAATTTATTTTTCAGCATCGTTTGAAAGTTTCAAAATGGAAAAGATTTTTTTTCTGTAGATTTTTCCATTTTTTGCAAATCCATTGAAAAGAATGTTTAATTCGAATTTGCATTGATTTTGATTCTGCCTAAGATTAAAATTTTCCTGCTTGCTTTATTACAGTTCGCGAAAGCTAAATTATCACTAATGTTGTACACAACAGTTTTATTACTGTAATACGGTTTTATGTTACACTTTTGCTTGCCGGAACCTGAAAGCTCTTATCCATAATTTTTCATTTTTTGTAATTTTAGAAACTGTGCTTTTTTGCCAGGGAAATTTAAAAATATTGAATTTGTTCTGCCTGGGTGATTTAATGCAAATGAGGGAAACTCGTTCTTGTTATACGCACCATAGGAATTAAAACAAGAACTTGCCATTAAAAATTTTTTGCGGAAGTTGAATATTGTACTGGACACAAATTACAAGCTACCTACAAGGCTAGAGCGATCGACACTTAGCAAAGATTTATCCATTTTCTTATAAATCTGTTACCGTGAAACGTATTTGGAAATGATAATCATATCTAAATAATCACCATTAAAAGTGGGTAAATTAGCGATGGTAATTCTACGTGTCTTTAAAATTCCTGCATTATTTATGTCTCTTTTTATATTTTCAGTTGTAATTTTTAATAAATAACTTAATTATCAATTATTTTTCTTGTTTTCAGAATGTGGATCACAAGATGAAATTCCGTTCCAAGAAAGGACAATTACCATTCGTCGAAATGAATGGTGAAGAAATCGCCGACAGCCAAATAATCATAAAGGAATTAACTCAGAAATTCAACAATGACTTGGACGCAGCCCTATCAGCCGAACAGCGCAACATTGCACACGCTACCATTTCTATGATTGAAAACCATTTGGTCTGGGTTGTGATGTGGTGGCGTACAAAATTCCCCGATCAAGTTCTCAAAGGTTACAAAGTTAATTTGCAACACGCTCTTGGAACTAGGATACCTAATGGAATTCTTAACTTCTTTTTCAAATTTGCATTTGGACGCAAGGTTTGTATTCTTTTTTTTCAATTAGTATTATTGATGGTTATGTTTCGGGAATCTCTGTCCAGTAGTAAAATTGTAAAGAACCTGTTGAAATGAGCATGAGTAGGGTTCGATTGTTTTTCTTACTTTTAGTGTATGGGGTATTACGTTTTTTTGAGTTAAATTGTAAGCAGTTTTTGTTTTTTTGATTTTTGTTAGATGATAAAAACGACACAATGCTCAATTGCATGCGTTGTTTTTCTAAAACTGAAATGAATCTTTCTAAATTTGATATGAAAAAGAAATGAAGACTTTACCATATTCGGATGTAGGTATACCAAGGCACACGGGTTTTAGCACTGTAAATAATAAAAGTTTTGTACGGGTCAAAATCGTAGATCCTATTTCCAGTGTTAAACCCATGAATGTTAGGCAACAATTTATGATATGATGTAGTAGTAGAATAATAATGTAATGTAACTATGTATGCGTCTACTTGCATCCGTGTAGAGGTGATGTAGTAGAGCATGTTTTTTCCAGTGTTGTGTTGTTTTGAGTTATTTTTTAATGGGGTATTGACGGGTTAGTGGTTCCAGGGAGCCAAAAAGGTGAAGGCACAAGGCATGGGAGTCCATTCGGCTGAAGAAATCAATGAATTTGGACAAGGAGACCTTAAAGTTCTTTCTGATATGCTTGCTGATAAACCATTCTTCTTTGGAGATGAACCTACCAATGTAAGTATTATAGGCTTTACTAGGTTTAATTATTGATAATATTAAAGATGCAGGAAACTTGGAAGCAAGGAGAGTTTACAATAGCACCATAAAATTCAGAATAAACGTAATGAATTCTATAACTTATTGGTTTCTACTTTAATTTTGTATTTCACATTTAATATATTTACGAGTACATTTAACCTTGCAAAGTTATAACGAGTTTGGCAAAATTCAACCAATTTGTCATAATCCACAGCAATATATGTATAGCATGCAAATGGAGAATCGTTTCAAAGTGAGGTTAATTCAGCAACTAGAAGAACAAAGCGAAACCTGAGGAATTAACTTTACTTTGAAACAATTTTCTATTTCCATTCTTCATAGTTAATTCAGAATAAGATCATTGATGTAATTCTAGTCTATTTCAAATATCAATCATATCTTGTGCTGTTGAGGCCTTCAGGGTCTCTTCTATTTTCTAGTCTACTTTAACTGATGAGTTTTGAATGCCTTGATAACATACAGAGTGTCAATTTGAAAAGTTGTAGGGGGCTATATGTCTGAAACTAAAGAATATATGAAAATCACTTGACTTAAAAACTCGAGTCGTCAGATGATGACTTTTCAATCATCACCCAATAGAAGGAGAGCAAAGGGTCAAAGTTGAAAATTTTGCACTTTTTGAAAACGAAATATCGAAATAACTCGAGAACGGGTGGGCAGACTTAGCGTTCTGGGACCTAGGGCGCCCAAAGAATGTTTCGTCTCGTCTAGTTTTAAATCTGGGCTCATTTAGGACTCCTATTGAGCGTCTTGACCTACGTCTGAAGCCACTCGAACTCATTTCCTACTTGTCCTCCTCAAGCACCGTGGAAGATAGGAGAGTTTGATGAAAAATCAAGAAACTCCGAAGTTCTGGGAGTCGATTCGAAAAACCCAACTCGATTCGGTTGATTCCGCACTTTTTCTCCATGATATGCCCAAGATGCCCACTTAAAAAGTTCGTAACTCGGTTAATTATGGTTCGATCGAGCTGAGATTTTTTCTAAATTAAATACCATTATTAGAGCAACAAGCTTAGATGGATACCTGTGGCGTTCTCTCGTCTTTCTTCCTTTTTTTCGCAGTTCCGTGTAGTGTCCGTTCGATGTGGACATCGGCAGTGGTTCCTCCCAACCTTCCTTCCTAGTCGAGCACGCTTGGCCCCCCACCGGTGTTCCCCCGGGTGACGTATCCTGTGTATCTACTGTCTCCTGGCAACCTTCGTATTTCGAATGCGTTGCGGACCGAGGCGTTAGTAGACCTCGAAGTCTCTCTTTGCCACTGTCACTGTTTGCTCCTAGCGGGCGCTACTGAACTCAGCGTGGGTAGGGGTGTGGCCCTTGAAAACCATTTGCCCGAGTTCAAGCTCTCTTACTGTGCACGTTGTTTGCTTCTTCACCATCGCCATTATGAATCAACACCGCCCGCGACAGCCGATATCCATCACCCTGTCGCGGGCCTAACACCGACCTGCTTCAACTCGACATTGGTACAAAAACACCATCTCGGCAAGTGGGCACTCAACAACAGCCGACTCTGACTACATCAGACTCAATGACCCCAAGTACAACATATTTCGCTAAGGCACTACCACGGGATATCTCACCAACGCCTGAAGATTCATATCACCATTGCTCGACGCGCCAACCAATATCTGAAGCCTCCACCAGTCTACCACGCCCTCCAACGCCTTTTTTCTAACATTCAGTAATTCCAATACAACAAGCCACGACGCCTACCAGGCCCACTTACTTCAGGTAGAAATCCCGCAAACACTTATGACCGTGCTGCTGCGCGGAGTTAAAATTGGGGAAAGGGGACTAGCGAACGAATGAAAGTTGACGAGTGCATATTACTTAGCCCGGAAGGGGTAAAGGAACGAATTTTAGTCTTCTGCGCCGTGGTGATGAGTGTTTGCGGGATCTCTACTAACTCCAACAGCTGCCTAGCTCAGCAACAACATCTGCAACGAATAACCGGACGTCGCCACATTACCATATATGCTGCCAACGGCTCTTTTCATGCTGCTGCAACTCTATGGCAGGCACGTAGCCAGGGGAGGGGCTCGAGGGGCTGACCCCTCCCCCGAAAAAATAGTCTTGATACAGGCCTGATAAGGAAAAATTATAATAAAACCCTTTCCCTCCATTTCCTAAAATTTCGAAGCCCCCCCCCCCCCTGAGAAAAACTCTGGCTACAGGCCTGCTCTATGGTCCTACCTTTCCGAATTTCAACGACTGGGCCGGTGCCGATGAACGGGAACAAGGAACGTCTTCTGCCTCGCTACCCACACAACCATTATCAACAACAGGCTGAAGAAGTACAAAGAATACTTAAAACGGCGTCCCGCCGAAGGCGGGAAACTGACAATTAAAAGCAAACAAAGCCTTCTTTTCGACCTTTCTAGGGCTGTTATCCTGGGTCTTAGAGAAATACAGTTGTAACACTTTGATGCGCTGTGGAATAAGGAACAAAAATGATTCAATATTCTCGTTTCTTACAAGGTCATCTGCGCAAAAAATTGAAAACGATGCAGATACGGCCTTGAAATGGACACTGTTTGAGTTGGAGAAACGAATTTTCTGCAGTAAATGTATCTTAGTGGTCTAAATGTAATTCTGTGAGCAAATTCCGAATTTTTCCAAAATCATTCTTGAAACCTAGGGGAGTGCCGCTCCCGCTCCCCATCCATGCCTTCTAGCCCCGTTATTTTTGGGAGATTAATTCTGAGACTTGGTGCATAGCTCTTGCAAACCTTTGCGCACTTTGCCTCTAGATTCAGTTAAATTTCTTGTGAATTCAAACTCGAACTCGAAACTGTAACGATCAGCAAAAGGCAAAACTACGTACAAAGTGACATACGCCGTTTTTTTTCGAAAAAGTACCTCTTGACTCTGAAAACTGGATTTGATGGGATGGTATAACGTAAAAGAGTTGGCGCCTATAGGCACACGGTTGGGTAGTTGATGGATGTGTTGAAGGGAAATCTCTCACACTTTTATTGCAGTTGAGGAGTTTTCATTTAAGAGTTTTTAGTCAAAGTGGCTGAGACTTAGTTAGATATTTTACTTCTCTCTTCATATTACCAAAATTATTTTGAGTGATTCTCAATATCGTTTTTTAGTTTCAAACCGTAACTTTTCAAATTGACACCCTGTATTTGATTGTTATAATTTGCACAAAAACTAATTTTACTTTTCTTGCAGTTGGATGTGGTTGCCTTCGCCAACTTGGCTCAAATTTACTTTATCGACAAAGAAGTTAGTTACCCACTTCGCGATTACATGACTGAAAGTTGCCAGAACTTGGTAGGATTAGTAAATCGCATGAAAGAACGCTGCTTCCCCGATTGGGATGACATCTGTGCCACCCTCGATCTCAACTCTCACCTGCCGAAACCACCTGCAGATGAAGGAAAAGATAAGGAAGGTAGCAAGGATGAAAAGGAAGGAGACAAGGAAAAAGAACCTGAAGATAAAGATATTGAAAAGGAAAAGGTTAAGATTTGTTTTGAATTTATTATGAAAATTGCAAAAATTAATTTTTTATTTATTATTCGTAGGCTGATGAAAAGGAAAAAGAAAAAGAAAAAGAAAAGGATACAGAAGAAAACAAAGAAAAAGAAGGAAAATGAAGGGATTAATTTTTCTTTTTTAAATTTTCCCTCATTACTGCCAAGGCAAATCATACACACATACCTATCCTCCTTCCCTTTTATCCTATTCTTTTCCTTATTATCCTGGGTACCAGATCAATATGATTTTATCAAAGTTTGTGCAAATGGTAGTTTTTAAGAGCCATTTATATATAATTAACCACGTTTTTTATAAAAAAGAAAATAATTGAACAGGTAATCCCTATCAACGATAATTTATGTAGCTTTTTTTATCAAATGTATTGGACAGAATATTCAATTCGTATGACATAATTTTCTTTATACTAGTTAAGGATATTTGTTTGTATAAATAAATATAGCTAGATTTTTTATTGTAAGCAAATATGTATGTCTAATATAAGAAGTGGCAGATAGCACTTCACATAAGTGTTGTACGTATTGCAGCAGTGTTTTTAACAAAAATGGAAAAGCAAAAGGAAAATTAAAGAACTAATATATGTACCAAGCAGCGGTGTGCCATCTGCAACTCGTTCATGTTAGTGCAGTCTCTCAGTGTATTGAATTATATCCCCCAGTAGCGCATTCTGTATTCATTATACTCATTCCACGATGCATCACAAAAAAATTAACTAACATAGTAGCTTATAAAATGGAAACAGTAACAATATTTGTATTTGTAGATTTTTTGTATTTTTTTAAGACATAATTTTAAGAATTTTACATATGCTAAGAAATTTTCTGAGCATCACTAAATTTTGTAAATTGGTTATAGTTATTATCAGCATTTTTCAAAAGCTCAAAACATGAATAGATTAATTAGCGTGTTAAAATTTAATTTTAGATAGATTTTATTATTGTATGTTTATTCAACAACTGTGTTGTATGCTATTACAATTTAAATAAATATACAGTAATTTTAAATTTTCTCAACCTCTTATTATCTTTCTCATGAAGTAAATCTACGTTTGATTGATTTCAAGGAATTTCACTGTTTAGCATTCTGTCTTTCCTCATCACTGCAATGTTAGGCAGTTTTAGGTTTTCGACTCCCACCAATTCCCCACTCATGTTGTTAGAACTGGCAGCAGTGGTGGTGGGGTAATATGCATGCATTTATTTTATTTACTTGTGCAATAATAAGTGGCGAGTTGCCTAAAACTGCACAGCACTGGCTCATCAGGATTACATGAGATGGAGGAGGGTGTAATGCAGCATGAAAGATAGAAATGTTTTCAGCAATTTTGTTTGCTTTTTTTCTGTAAAAGAATAATAATAAATAAATAAAACAATGTCACTGTCACTGTCATCCGATTCCTCACAAAATGGATACCTTCCAAGCAAATATCTAGAAGATAACAACTACAATACTGCTCTTAGAAACTTTAACATAAGTAGAAATGAGGTGAGGGAGGCAGAATGCCCTAATAATGCTGTATAGACACTTGCTATAAACAATTCATCTAACATCCCTTTTTTTACAACATATATCCAAAGAAGAAACAGACAGGGCCGGTCCTACTAAGCGAGGGCCCATTTGGAATTTTTTTTGCGGGCCCCCCTTTGCCACCAGCGTGAAGAGTAAAAAAATTGTATTTGTAGAATGGGGTCGTTTCTTAAAATATTATTTTTGCTTATTTGCATTGCTTTAGCTTTAAATTAACGCTGTTTTTTTTTTCAGATTTTTTCTGCTTCTATTTTCACAATTTTTTTCAATTTAAAGTTCAAAACAACTCTTCCCGCTACTCCTGTAACGTAACAAGTCTTTGAGGATATGACAACGCTAAAAACGAAAGCGCCGGGTGCGGATGCTGTCGGTATTATAGAAGGCGCTTAGAAGTTTGAATTTTGGAATTGTTGAAGTTATGCGGTATTATGTTGTTATATATATTACATTTACAAAGTTTTATACAAATAAGCTAACCACAAAACAATAGTCAATAACAAACATAAAAAATACAGATATAAAATATCTTGGGTTGAAATCGACAAAGAGGAGAAATCAGACAACTAACGAATGACAGCAAGGACACAACAACGTGATTGCGACGTTGTCAGCTTTACTATTTATACAGACCGTCTACCGACGAACTGTGATGTCACTAGTAAAGAAAAATATTTTATTTCCTTATAAATATTATGGAAAAACTGTTAATGGATATTAACAACCATAGTATATCCTGTCTAGAATGATAATAAGTGTTTAGATTCCAATAAATCCATTTTAGGAAACGACCCCATTGATAAAACCTCGAATAGCTGTAGCATAGCATTATAAATAGCAATATTGTAGGTAACAAGTTGTTACTAACAACTAATGTCAACTTTTTTAACCTCTTGTTTTATTAATTATATTGAAAATTGGTAAAATTCATACATCATACATCTAATTATAATAAAAATCAGACTTGTAACAAAAAGCTTTAACTAGTTAATTCTGTAATATTCCTTCAATGTTAAATATTAAATTTCAACTTTTTCATATAATAATACAAAAAAAAATAAGTGATATAGACGAGAAATAGGACGCAAGGCATCATGTATTTAGTTTCAAAGTTAAATTCACCAATAAAAGAAAAATTTTACAATTTCAAAACAGTTAATAAATAAAAACGAAAGCCTTAGCCATAAACATCTAGGTTCGTCTGCTAAAACTCTATTTTGCGCCTTTGTTACATAAACTACTATTTTGTGCCTTAGATACTGAAAAACAATTTTGACATTTTTTTTATTTAGCTAATTAAAATTTCCCTGCTTTTCGTTCTGAAAATTCTTCCAAAATCTCATCAAAATTTAGATTTCGTGCTTGCTGACTCTCTATTGACAGTATTGCCAAACTATTAAGTCTGTCTTGACTCATCGTTGATCTAAGATAAGTTTTTATAAGCTTTAGTCTTGAAAATGTTCTCTCCCCCAAAGCAACAGTCACCATTATGGTTAAATATGTTTGAAGAGCAATGAAAAAATTTGGAAATGCTGTAGCTCTATCATTCTCAGATAAAAATTGAAAAATTTTGGAGGAATTTCCATAGTATTCAGATGAGAGAATTGGTCTCTGCAACTAGCATGTGGCCATCTAAATCTGTAGCTTTTACCAAATCAACAGATTTTTCCCTCTGAGACAGCTTATGATCAGTCAGGGCAATCTCTAAATCTGCTGCATGTTTCTCTAACTCTTCTTTTTTAAAATTTTGAAATTTTCCCAAAAATCCCAATAAATTTGTGTTTCTTCAGTTGCTCGAATCTGTGGGCTCATTATTACTTTTGTAATTAAACTGCTTTTTTGTCTTTGCAATCGTTTACTTTGAAATCTGAAGTTTTCTCCAATTCTTCTGCAAACTCTTTTGCTCCAATTAGGACTTGCTCGAAACCGCTGTCCCTGTATTTAGTCAACCAACATAAAAGTTTTTCAAAAGTAGAAACAGCTACAGATATATCTATTGTTTCACTTTGAAGTTCTTTACTTATAAAATTTATTTGAAAAAGTAAATTGTACCAAAAAAATCGAAGATATGAAAAACTTGTAATCTTTCATTAAATTTGCAAGAGTACCAAAGAAGGTTAATGTATCAGGGCAAGTTTTGGTTATATCTCCCAGGACTAAATTGTAATTATGGCAAGCACATGGGTAAAAAATTTCTTATAAATGTAAAAAATTATTTATATCTAATCCCAATGAATTCAGTTCTTGTTTGAGCACAGTGTATAAATATTCAGCAGTGCTGCTCTCCTTGTTAATAAATTTTATAAAATGTTTGTAAACACCAACAGGTACTTCAGGAAAAGTACCGTCTGACACATACCTAAGTGTAAGCGACATTTGTTCTTGGTGGCTATCTGGAGTGCAGTCGAGAATTACAGCAAAATATTTAGCAGATATTATTTGAGTAATAATCTTACTTTGAACTGCATTTCCCATGATGTTTAAAATCTCGTTTTGTATATTTTTACTAAGGTAATGTTCATTAATTTCTTTATTGGAGATTCGCCGAAGATATTGCCATTGTGTGGATTTCCTAGCTTTTTGACAGATCTTCGAAATGCTAAATTACGTTCAGCCAGAAACTGAACTACAGAAACAAATCTTTCAAAGACCTGACGCAACTGCATTTCTTTTTGATTGAATAATCTCTGTTGAACTTTATCAATTGTTTCTTTAACGGAAAGTCTTTTTTGGAGCTCCGAGTAGTTCAACATAGCTGTTAGATGACCTTTTGATTTTTCCTGTTCCGCTAGTCTATTATGGACATTCAGCCAGTTGTTGAATCCTGTAGTAGTTAAAGCACTCATCGTATCGTTTCCAAAAAGATGGCAGTAGAAACAAAAGATCTTATTAATTCTGAATATATTATCCAGGGATGATATATAACTTCCCCATTCGGAAGCTTCCTTCTACAGTGCACTTTTGAAAAATGTGTTCCATTTTCTTGACAAGGGAAATCTTCCAAAATAATTTTTGGTGGTCCTTTCTTTACTGAATAGTCTCTTATTTTTCTGCTAATTATTTCTGGCCAAGTAGCAGGGTCTTCTGTTATGTTTAGTTGTTTTTCATGAAATTTATTGAGGTCCTGATTATATTTTTCTGAAATATTTTTCATATTTTTTTCTCTCCTTATAACTATTTCAAAGTTATTGTCTAAATCTTGCAAACATGATTGTTTTTTAGTAATATTTTCTTTTTCCCTTGAAACTTTGAACGTAAGATGCTGATATCCATATCCATGTCAATTTCTTCATTGATACTTTCATTTTTTTAATGGTCCTTTCAGTTTCTTCATTTTTTTTCAAGAACTGATGTAGAGATCCTTTTTGCTTTTCAATGAAAGCATTTCTTGCTTCATTTAATTTTCTTTTTCACACTCCCCCTTAGATATTTTCTACGTATATCTCTAGCTCGTTTTGTTTTGGACATCTTATCTGATGAAGAAATAAAGAAAAACTTCAAATTTAAATGCATATCCTTTCCCTGAGAATAAAAGAAACAAATTTTAATTTTGTAGCAAAATCTTTTTTTCACATACATAGTGCCAGATAACCCTTGCCTTTTTAATCGTTCATTCTACATGTAATAATCATAGTTAGTTAAAGTATTCTAGCAGTCGTTTATCAAAATTATGAAAACAACTTAAGACATTAAAACATAACTCATCCAGGTCTCTTTGAGATACTATAAATGCAGCAAAGTTTTCTTCAAATCATTCACGTACTCTTGTGCGAATGCAGCTTTTTCAGAAAAAACATAAATAGCTGAAAGATGAAAAAAGATTTGCCCTTTCACTGTATTATAAATCATTATCAGCATATAAACATCTTTTTAGGCAGAAAGTTATATTACCTACAATAGCCACCATAAAATTCTAGATTGGAATATCTAAGTTTAAACTTGGAATCAACTCAATCTATTTTGAACATATAAAGAAAAAGGTGGAGACATTAACAACAGAAGAGAAAAAGTGCGTTGTATGTTTTGATGAAATAGCATTTAAACAGAACTTAGAATATTCGAAACTCTAGATTTAATAGAAGGTTTTGACGATTTTTTGGATCTCTTGGTCGAACAGATAGTGCAGCCAAAGAAGCACTTGTTTTTATGGCTCGTGGTCTGTATTCTGCATGGAAGATCCCACTGGCATACTTTGTTGCTAAATCTGCAACACCACACCAAAAATTAGTCCAACTTTTACTGCTTGTGCTAAACAGTATTATGGCCGTCGAATTATTGCCAAAAGTTGTTATTTAGATATTGATTTTAATGACACACGAAAGACTTCGTATCTCTTACCCTTTAAGAGATCCCAAAAGTGAACCTCAAATTTTGGACACACTTATCAGATCTTTTTTAACTGCATGCCCTCCGAGTTACGCACTCCGTGTGTCTAGGTCAAAAAGAGTCCAAATAAATCATCCAGAAGGAGCTTATTAAATCTGTACCTTCCTTGTCTTCATTGATGCAAATGTATCAGTAACGAAGTTGAAATCAGTCTTCGCAGCTTCTTGGCTTTCAATACTCAGTATAGCAAGATCGCATAATCGATTTTGACCCATGGAGGCTCTCAAATAATTTAAAATTAATTTTAATTTGCTGAAAGATCTCTCACAACTAGCAGTGGATACAGCAATTGTTAACCTTACTTGGATCGCTGTACGAAGATTTGGAAATACGCTCTCATCTCCATATTGCACAATAAATTGCAGAACTTCTTCAGGTCCTGATATTTTAATGCTGGTCCGGCTTGTAAGCGACATTCTGAAGTACAAAATTTCTTCATATGGTTGTTGACCATCAACATCGCAGTTGTAACAATTTCCCAAATTCTCGCATTTTAGTTTTAAGACGTCACTGTCACTGCTGTGAGACAATCCTTCAACGTCAAGTAGAAACCCACACTTCTCGTCAGTTTTATGCAAACGAGTAAACCTATCAGCAATTTCCGTAGGAAGACGGTCAATTGTTTCCTTCACAGCTCTTTTAATTTCCTGTTTAGCTGTTAATCCGGTATCGGTCGACGTTTCACGAGTCATTCTTTTCTTTCGTCTTGGTCGTTTTTTGGTTTCAACATCCCAATCTTGACAAAGTCTAAATCCAACTTCTAGAGTTACCAAAATTTCTCTTTCACCGTGAAAATGATCTTTGAGAGCTTTCAAATATGAGGCAGCATCGTGGAAGTCCATGCTCGGATCTTGCAGTCTCTTTTGAACCCGTTCAATAGGAATGAGTACTTTATCCCAAAAATCTAGTCAGAAAATCGTGACTTAACATACAGTTGTACAGCTGTCTAGCTTCACATCTTGGTCCACTAGTCTCATATGTACCGTTCATCATGATCTGGAGAACTTGAAGTATATCGTCGAGGTATTTATTTGTGGGCTTCACAGCTTCTTTCCTTGCACTCCATCTTGTTACAGACTTCGACTTAAGAGCTGTAGGCACAGCGTTTTTGAGTGTTTCTCAGCGTTGAGTTGACGAGGAAAAAAATACGTAGAGAGCTTGAATCGTTCCAAAAAATGTTACCATTATTGCGTCCTGTTTGGCTGGGGTGCTACATAGCAAGTGGTAGTAGTAGTAGTAGTACTAGTACATCAAGCGAAGCGTATGATTTTTTACGTACAGTCAGGGAACAAATCTATGGTTTAGGGTTATCTCTTGATATAAGAACTTATACAGTTAATCGAGTTATTACCAGATACCTTGCTAAGATCGTCTCGACCATTCAAAAAATATAGTAAACATCAAAACATCTCCGATGTTAAGTGCAGTTTACTGGTCTCAGATAATACTGGAAATCTCGACTTTGTTTCGGTTTCCAAACTTATACTATTGCATTTGATATTTAATTATTTCCTACGTTCTGGGTTCTTTGTACCATTAGTTATATTGATACTAAATTTATGAAAATTGAAACATATCTTAGTTAGTTTTGAGAAAATGGTGCTCATATCAGGAAAGAAATGCTTGGAGAAATATTCCTGTACCAAATGCAAAGAAAACTTGCTTCTATCCCAGCATGTCAACAATTCCCTTATTATAAACGGAATGTATAACATATCTCTTTCTGCAACTGGCTTTCAGGTACCCAGTGATGTTTTACGGGAAATCACTGATATATGTTCCATTTTTTTGATCAATGCTTTGATGAGATGAGATGGCAATGTAATGTTAAAGAGAAAATATTAAATAAGATTATAGCCGTGGCCAATATAGACTGTTCAATGTTTATGTCAGAACCCCCCGACTGTTTTGAACACAGATATTTTATATTGGACCATTTCGTAATAGTAAACATCTACAAAAACTGTAAATGACTCAATAAGAATATCAAATACAACAGAATATCAAAGAAGCAACGCCCATTAATAAAGAAATTGCAACACGAATAAGATTAATACAGACAACTCACTTTTCTATGAGGAAAAAGCGACTTTATAGGTACCTTTCTAGGATGTTCTGAAATTATCCTTCAGCAATAGTTAAAGATTTCTTTTTCAGCGTCCCTAACCTTGAATTTTTCGAGCAAGTTTATCTACCTGTCACTTTCGAAAGGGAGTATAAGAGCTATAGATCTGTCTCTTCTCTTCTCTACACATTAGTAGAGGCGAAGTATCGATTAGGAGCAGACAGGGTCAATCGGACCGGACAGGTGGAAGAGCCACGAGAGAACAATGCAAGGCGGGTCTTTTAGTATAGATCTCAATCTATAAGATAAATCAAGGATATGGAAGTAAGGCCCGTGGAAAGAGTCTATACGGCCCGTGAAAGCATTTCGAAATGTGATGTGCCTATTGTTATTTTGCAAACGTAAAAGATAATTTAATAATAAAATTAAGTCTAACAGAGATTTTAAGGAATTTGTATTGTGCATTCTGCAATACTAATTATAATGTTACATCACTGGGTTTTCTCATAATATCAATTAATATGTGAAAAATGAAAGTAAAGCAATTTGATTTTGATCACTAGTTACAAAGCTGACCACATTACTATGTAAAATTAATATTGCAGATTACACTACAGTAACTAAGTATATTATATATCAAAAGGACGAAAATAGAATGTAATTCCAAATTAAATTACAGAAAAAATATTTTATTTGTGTAAGATAAAATCTATCCATTTACCTATTGTTTTATTAACCTTCTGTAATCCTGTTGACATTATAAATTATTCGTTCATTGCAATTAACCTCAATTCAGCTAGTAGCTTTTGGTTTGCTTAGAAAAAATGGTGTATTTAAAAAAGTATAAGTTAGTCTCTTTTGTTGCAATGAAAAATAAAATTCTTAATAAATGGATAAATGAAGAACATTACTCAGAGAATTGTATCTCCTGTGCATTTGGCTTATCATTTTATTTTTCTAAATTGACTGGATTGTTTGCTTTGCATATGAGCTGTTACCACAGTAAAGGTTTACATCACATCACAATACACCCTTCAAGATATTGTATTGGTATTGGATTGGTAGTATCAACATTCCTAATATCAACCAGCGTCTGTCATTTGTATTCCATAAGCGCCATATTTGAAAAGGACAAATTTATTCCTTTAACAATTGAAATAGCCTATTTGGTTAATTGCATAAGAACTACTGTTAGTATCATGGTTTGCTTATGTCAAGTGAAACTTCTTGAATCTATATTCAAATCTATCCAAAGTAATATTACCAATTGGAGATTCATCAAATCAGAAATTCTTCTACAAAAGGATTCTGTGATTAAAATGAAACTGTTTTCAAGACTTTATATTATTTATGTTGTGATCTTTTTAATTATCTATACAATTACATTAACACTTATAGGATCTATAACAAAATCATCCATAATGAAGAAATTGGCTGCTGTGTTTTGTTTTACTGTAGACTTTCATATATTATTGGTTTATTCATTATTTGCAAATTTTATTAAAGCCACCTTCTTTAGGTGTCAGAAAAATTTAAAACACCAACTGAATTATATATCAGAATCAGAAAGAAAATATTGCGTCCAACAAGAGACAAAGAAGTCATTAGTCTTAGTTCGACGATTATATTCTGCTTTTAACAACGACATAAAAAGATGGAGTCTTTTTGTTTCGCCAGCTGAAGCACTTCATTTTTTGTGCTTAACCATAATGATGGTACTAGCTAGCTTTACTGGAGTCGATTCGGTTTTTACTTGGTTCAAGATTGGATTTCGTGCTATTATACCAGAACATATTGGATTGTCTAGTCAACTTTACCTTTCCGCTCTAATGGGAGTCTACACCCTTTATAAAATATACTCCATGGAACGTGTGGTAAGTCAAAAGTACTATTAATGCTCTTTTTGATTTTATTTCATCTTGAAATATGGAAATGTACTTTATTGTTACTGTCATTATTTTAAATAAGTGAAACATTATTTTTGCGTTACAAATTTGGCTCAAAACTGTCCAAGAACGTTTAGCAAAATTATTTTTTTGAGTTATTGGCAATAAAAGTGTATTCACATCAGCTGTCCAATATGCAGTTCTAAAAATAACAATAAAAACTGTAGTGTAAATTGAGATTATTATACAAAATCAGAAAGAAAAAGTTTACTATGCCAAAATAAGAAAAAACAAAAATTGCGCCATTACTTCAAACCCAGAAATACAGGACTTGTTTTGTTATTTTCCTGAACGGTTCTCGGATGAACAGTCAGGCTCGGAACTGCCTTAACTCGGGAGTGTTCTATTACTTTGTAAGGAATTTAATTTAATGCGTCCTGTGCCCACTTTCACTGTATCAACTAGAAAAATTCCATAAGAAGGTGGGATACACTTGTTGGTCGTGGTTGTCCTTGCGTCTCACGGCGTCGGAGAAACCGGTGGGAGGACAGATATCGCTTACTCTATCTTACCCCTCATTATATTACGTTCTGCTTCGTTCTCCAACCTAAATTAAAATTTTCTCCTCCATTGCTAAAGAGGTATACAGTCTATAATGGCCACTGTTGCTTCGCAGTAGGAATAAACCATATTCAATTCGACCGACTCGACAATTCCTAAAAAGTCCGGTTAGCTTCAGAAGCTAGATTAATGTTAATTGGTCTTTAATTTGACTGCAATGAACAGAATTTGAATTGCTACCTAACTAAGCTGCAACCCTAAGCTTAACCACAACAATGTCCTGTTTCTCCACTGCAGATAATTGGGATCCAGCCATATTAGAGAAAACTGTTAGTTTTGACAGAGAGTAAACTCTATAGAGCTTGACGTTTGAGAACCGTCTGATAACATCATCATAAGTGGTTGTTTTACAAGAAGGGCAATAGCAAGTTTCTGGCCTTATTAAGAAGACGTCCGCAAGTTTATTCTTCCATTTCTTTTTATGCTTAATTTGAAACACTGTCACAAATTAGATATAAAGATCTTACAGATCTTTCTGCGATTAATGCATCAGTTAGCTTTTTAAAGTCGTTGTTTATGGAAGACAGTGGCAAACTATCAAGTACGTTTTCGTATAATCTTCTTGAATAGGCGTATTTTCTAACTGTTCCAGTGGTGTGAACCCTGCACGGGCCGAAATTTCCAGGTCCAACCCGGCCCGGCCCGACAGGAAGTGTAAAAAACTCAGTAAGTTTTTGTTTTTTTGTGAAGTGGATTTGAATCTTCTCAATTCACGAGCTTTCTGATCAATTTAGTACAAAAGGAAGGAGAAGGTTAGTGTAGGTCGGTTTGTTCAAGCTCGCTAACCAGTTTGTTGATAAAAAATCGACTCAAATAGGCTTGACAAGCCAAGACGACTGATATGTGATGTGATTCACAGAAGAGTAGAGCAAAGCTAAGAAGTCGCAACGAGCCAAGTCGACATGACCCACAACAAGCAGAATCAGCTCAATCAAATTTAAGCCTGTTTACGTTTTTCTTATGCCCAAAATAATATACCATGATCATCACAAATTAGGCAAAGATGTAGAAGTTTCTGATCACGAAACTCTTAGAAGTAAAACTACCTATAAGATATGGTATGGAATCAAAATCTGAATTTCCTAATGTAAACTGCTATGGATTTCTGTATGTAGATATTAATAATAATAGTAGTACACTCTCTGCAAGCTTTTTAGATAATTCGAATTCTGACTATGACAGAAAGACCGTTTTCAGATCGAGATCTAACTAGAATCTGCTGCATCGGAATGCAAAAAAGTCCCAGCAAGATTCAATCTCTGAATGTATAAATTTGGGCGTTAAACACCAAAAGACTATGTGCAGATTTGGTTGCGAAGGAAAGCCTGTTTTCAGATAGAATCTAACTAGCAACTGGAATGCAAAAAAGTAAAATTCAGAGAGACAAATACTCTGACTGAATTCTATTAATTCAATCTACCAAAAGTAGATACATCAATTCTACATATTTTGGCCGCAAAGATAGGCAAGTCTCAGGCAAAGTAAAAGATCCAAACAAGCTCCGAGGAAATGTCAATCGTACAGAATACATTGATGAGTCGAACGAATAAATTCAGACCGTAAAGAAAAAGAAAGATAGGTTTCAAAAAGAGTTCTTCTTTTTGGTATCTTCTTGTGCACTAGCAGGGCGTCGAAGGGTTGGTTATTGTTTATGTATCATTCACCCATCTCTTCCATATCTTCAGGTCCTTTACCATTTGCCTCATCTGTTGTATTGCTTTCCCTTTCTTTCTTCCAATCTCCTCAATTTGCTCTTGGTCGACCTTTTTTCTTCTCTTCCCATACTTTTTTAACTCCATCACTCTCTTAGTCTATTCTGACTATACATATATCCGTACCCGTTCAGTTTCCTCTTTTCTACTTTTCTTTCTATAGGCGCGTGCTTAGGTGTCTTCTAATGTTTTCACTTTTCTGTCTATCCAACTTTGTGTTGCATGCTATATTTCTTAGGTGCTTCATTTCTACTGCGTTTATCTTACTTTCAAATTTCCTTATCATCACCCATGTTTCTGATGCATATAAAAGTGTTGGAATGGTGATTGGATTGTATTATACATGTAGTTGTGTTTCTTGGCTTTAGTATATTTTCGATGCCTTTTTTGTACTACCTGCTAATTCTAGCTCAGGTCTTCCATCTTCTGTAAACATTACTCTCGGGTACTCGTATGCAGTTAAATTCTCTATGTTTTGTTCCTTGCACCTTGTTTTTGTTGGTTTATTATCATACTCTCGCAGTTGTTAATGTTTATCTCCAGCTTCATTTTTTCTATTTCGTCCGTCCAAATGTCTACTAGTTGTTGCATCTTTCTCTAGTTATCCGTTAACATTACTGTATCATCTGCGTAGAGCAGTCCTTCTATTTTAACTAGCAATAAGTTTGTGAACCCTATCGTAGTTTCTAGGTGTTTTGTTCTTTTCTTATTGTTCTTGAGAAGTCTGTTCATTATGATAATAAAGAGTAAGGGGCTCAGACTATCTCCTTGTTTAATTCCTCCGTTCATCTCGATTCTTTTGATCTATTTCCTCCCATCTGTACCTTTTCTTTTACTTTGTTATAAGTGCTTTTGACTATTTGCATTAGTTTTTTCGATAGGTTTAATTCTTCCATTGTTTTCCATAGGATATTACGGTCTACTGAGTCAAACACCGCTTTCAGGCCTATGAACATGACCTTTTCCTAGTTCATTGTTCTTTTCAATTAGATTTCTCATTATATTTATGTTATCTATTGTTTGCCTCTTTTCTCTGAATGCGGATTGTTCCTCTTCTAATCTTCTTTCGATTTCCATTCTCAGCCTTCTTTCAATCAGTCTTGCATAAAGTTTGAATGTGACTAAAGATAGATATACTATATATCTCTGTAGTTTTCGCAGTTATGTTCATCGCCTTTTTTGTGTATTGGTATTAGAAGATTTTGCTCCCATCCTGTTGGCATCGAGTTTGTTTGCCATGCTTCTTTAAATATTTTCAACATCCATTCCTTTGCTTCTACTACTAACCATTTTATTAATTCTGGATCGATTTTATCTGCTTCATTGGTTTTTCCTGTCTTTATCCTTCTTATTGTCTCTTCCAGTCCTTCTTGGTCTATGTTCTGAACACAAGTTCAAATCTAGTAACTAAATGACCCAAACGGAACTGTACCGATCTGATTTATTTTTACGTAGAGGATGCAAGAGCAAATTAATATCGTAGAAAAAGTTTTTGAGCTCACACCTGTCTTAAACTGTGGCCAAATCCTGCATATAAAAATTTGGTTACTTTCCGAACAGTTCAGTTAAACCGTTATCATGATGGGTCGCTATAGAGGGTGTCCCATTTAACAGTCTTCACGCATTACTCGGGAAATATTAAAGCTATCAAGCTGAAACTTAGCATTCCGGTGTAATTCGATCCCTATATTTCAAAATTGAAATTAGAACATTTTCTAGAGCAATCTGTCAAAGCGGAAACAATGTCGACTTTCATTTGTTAAATGCAATCTTTACTTTTTATTGTTTCGATCACTTCAGTGGGATTCCTAATAAAACTGTAAGTATAAACTTGACAATTAGAACAAGAAAATAGGAATAATTTAAAAATAAAGGCAATAGTTTGTATAACATAATTAATTATTACTGAATCTCAACAACTCTAATTGAACAGTAAATACAGACTATTTACGTTTACTATCTCATGAATAATGAACAAGCTTAATTGACCTCAACTGACTTTTATCATTTTTTCAAAGATTCCTTAACATGAAGATTGGGTATCGAAAATTAAAGCTTCTTACCAAATTTAAAACAGAAGTAAATCTTCTACCAAACTATTTTTCTTGTGGTGTTGGAAGCATAACGCACCTCATGAATTGGTTTGGATTACCTTGTTTTGGTCTAAAATGCTGTCATAATAATACCAAGATATTTGAAATCTTTTATGCCAAATTCTACATTTTAGTCAGCTTTTCCATATCTTTATTTTTAATGATTACAAGTGGTTATCAAGTTTATGAACTTTTAAATTGTTTCAAACATAAGCGAGACCTATTAACACTCTTATCGTTTATTGAAAACCTCATTTATTGCTCCAGATCGGCTATGATCATTATATGCAATTTAAATGTATTATGAAGTACCGGAGGCAATGATGAGAAAATGGAAAACTGTTACTTCTCGCAATTTGCTAAATGAAAAGGATATACGTTCGATAAATTTGGCTTTATTTATAAGCGTCGTTACTGTCTTATTGATGTTGAGTGTGTATGGAACATTTTTGTATTTTATCAATTTCAAGATGGATTTATGGGATAATATTAACAAAACAGGATCTTTTTTGTGTTTCTGGGTAGATTTCATGCTAATTTCTGGATAGGTATATAATTGCGACAACAATTGTAACAAGGATAATGTCAAACTATCAAAAATACTTAATAAAACAAATGTCGAAGAAATTAGTGTTTGATAACCAAATGAGCTTTCTAGTGAAACAAAAGTTCTCTTTTCAGGAATTTTTGGCTTTATCCAGAAGGTTACATACTATCGTTATGTTAAATCTGAGGTGTTGGAATAAATTTTGTAGCATTCCTACTGTTATACTTATGTTCAGCTATATTACCATAACGATCATAAGCGGATTTGTTGGTGTGGCATCTATAATAACTTTCGTTAAGGGCGGCTCGTTTCCTGTACCGACAGAATTCTTTGGACTAATATTTCAACTAAGTGTTTCTGCTTCATTAGCGGTTTATATTATTCATGATATTCAACATCTTGAATGCTCGGTAAGTACATTTAGATTAAATTCTCCTAGACAAGTTGTTACAGGAAAAACTGGGATTAGTGACCCATCGGTAGTGTAAACATATATAAAATCGATATGCCACTTGTAATGCTAGCTTTTATACAGTCGAAGACGGGTCGTGAGCTAAGAGAGCTTACAGCAAGCGATAAATAATGTTAAGGGTTTCGATATTGAGAGGGCGCCAGCTGTAGTAAAATGTCGGTGACCTAGTTTCGAATAGAAGACCCCACAGCTGAGCTTTATATATAGGTCAGTACTGCACTCTAGTTAGATACTTACTTACACAAGATAATCTCAAAATAATTAATCCGTACCAGAGCGTTGACGTCACCGTAATTCAGGTCAGTTGTTCCTGTAAGGTTTTAACGAGTATGCTCATAACTCAATAAAAGTTCGAAAATAATTAATATATATATTGGCATACTGTAAAGAAGTGATTGTATAAGAAACAGGATGCAGCAGAAAAAGAAATTCATATACCTAAATAAACAATAATGAACAGCGAAACAACAGTACAAAAATATAGACAGGTAAACAATAAATGCGATCAGGTGAAGCTTATCAACGTTTACGGTCTAGCAAACCAGTACAAAACAAGAAGCACTGGAACAATGAAGGCAAGGTACACATACATATGATGAACCGACTGTAAATATTAAGATAAGATTCCTTGGTCCTTTATGAAAGAAGCATAGAAATAATGACAATGTTTATTGCAATTAACCGCGGTTTTCAATAAAAGAATATAAATAGATAATTCGGTAAACAAAATAGCTTGACAAACTGTAACGTTACGTTAACAATATTGATCATAAGTGAACGATAAAGGTACACATTAAGTTTATAAATATTATGCATAAAAGGATGCAAACAAATAAAGATAGTAAAGTTCAAAATAAAATAATTAAGTTATGATTCAATGAACCAAATATTTCTATCACACCATGGTTTTAACCGATCTTTCACCAGTGTGAAGCGGCGGGTGAGTAAGCTTTTTATAACGGGGTTACTCTTTTCCAAGAGGTCAAGATGTAGATAGGTTTCACAAATGATTGCGAAGGTGGGTTGGGAGATTGTGTGTGCCAACTTTGCTTCGTCATAAGACGTCAAGTAAAATAAAAGTAACATGTATTTATCATCTCAGAAAATATCCTTTAGAGAGCGGAATCAGCTCTTAGCACAAAGTTTACTAACCTCACGGCACTTTTACACAAGTTTTAATTCGCAGATATTGCATAAATATTTACAGGTAATGAACGTCTTCCTCATACGTTAATTAATACGGTAATATGAAGTGATTTCTCACACATCTAATTAAAGCACGGTAGTGTGAATCTTGTAGGCAGTTCGAAACACAAGAAAAATTCAGGTATTATGAGATAATTAGCGGTACGATAAGTTGTGAGAGTTCAATGTGGGTTTAATTGGAAGATTTCGCCTGTTGGCGATGCTTTTTAAAGATGCAGAACGATAAATATTGATATATCTGGGGATTATCAGTTGATTAAGAAACGAAGACAGAATTAAATCGCGAACTTTGCTGTCAGGTACAATTAACCTTAGCATAAATTTTTTATTCCTCGGTACTTCGCGAAAAACTTCTAAGTCCAAAATATCCCACAGAGGAGTAACACGAGAGGCACGTGTGGTACTTACGGAGGCGGCAGAAGAACTCTCGGCGTTTTCAAGCGAGAAATGGCACTTCCAACTCCCCAAGAGGGTTGTACCAAGAGATAATTGGCTCTTTAACATATTGTATGTTTAGACAAACTAATCACATAGTGCAAGCAGGGTGTGATGTAGCGAGAACTTGCACGTTGCATTAGAGAATCCTAGGAAAAATAAATCTCGTCTATGCCTGTCAAGTTGACAGATTTGTAGTTTTAAGGGTAATAAAACCAAACGATAAGAGCGTAGATTTCTGTGAATTGCAGAAATGAAACCAGAAAAATGTAATTTTAGAGACGAAATATGTCTTTAATTCAGTATTAAGAAAACATTTTATAAAAGAATATTAAAGAAGTTTAACGTTTCCAAGTCATAAATTACGACAATGTCAAGGAGCATTAAACGAAAAAGCTTTTATATTAAAGGAAAGCGTTGAACTTTAATTTCTAAAAAGAAATAATGTATTTACGAACGAAAACTTTTTAAAATAAGAGGACGATCAGAATTTACCAGGAGACTCTTACCTTTATTTAGTCAAAAGTTAACCTCACTCGTGTCAATCAAAGTTAGCTTAAGAAAAGCCTTAATATCAGTGTATTCATTAGATACTTTGTAATGTTATTTTAAAATTCGCACTAAATCAGCCCCTGTTTTTCAATTTCGTTCGGATATTTGTTTTCTTGGCGCGCAATATCTGAATTGTTTCATTAAACGAATGTTTGTTATAATGTTATTTTAAAGAATTAATATTTTTGTGGTCTCGACACTTAGACTCCAGTAGACGTGTCTTTCGTTGATTTCCAATATCAAATTCCCAGAATCATTAGTTGCAATGCTGCAGTCACACAGTCTCGGGGAAGTCAAATTTAAACTAGCGAATCTACAAGTAA
The DNA here is from genome assembly GCA_011009095.1 of Ignelater luminosus. NCBI lineage: Eukaryota > Metazoa > Arthropoda > Insecta > Coleoptera > Elateridae > Ignelater > Ignelater luminosus. The sequence goes on along the minus strand of VTPC01091030.1, from coordinate 176,820 downwards.
AATTTTCCATTGTCGCATAAAGAGTATTAATGTCTTAATCTGTTAGGGTGTATATCCGACTTTTTAACCCCACTTCCGTAAGTACGAACTGCGTAACAAAAAACGCAGAGGTTAGGCATTACGTGGATAGCTGTTGACTTGAACCAACGTGTGGTAATTTTCGACGTTTACCTCTACATCCCCTAATTGGATTCAAACCAAATTAAGTGAAGCAACCCTCTTAGAAAAAAAAAGAGATCGGACTGGAGAAATCGTAATTTCTTCGTGTCAGAGACGCGCAATAGTCGCGGAAGAAAGTGGTTTGTTTGCCAACAGCAAGGCTTATAAATTTCGTTATCGTGGGGAATGTATAACCCAAATATAATTACGCTGGTGTCCTCCAGGAAGCAGAAATTGTAGAGGGTAGGAACGCAACCATTTTGGCCCCGTTGGTGTAGCATCTGTGTGTAGACTACATTTTAGAAGCTCCGCAAAATTTTAATAGTGCTTGAGACTCAGTGATTTTCGTTTATAAAATTGTGTGTAAACGCCTGGATTTTGTTCTTATGTTTTTTGTGATTAACGTAAAATAAGTGGTTGTTCTTCGAAATTAAAGTTTCTCAATTATTGGATCTAGCTGCCTTTCGTCGGAAAACAGAGGTCTGCACGTACCTTCTGGAAGAAAGAATTCCTGTATGAGTAAGAAAGAACACCTGCTATGTTTTATTATATGAATTTTAATGTTTAAAGACTAGGAGAACGTCGAACTTTGTGAAATATTTTATACGAAAACTTTGCTTAGACAGGATTAGTTTCGTATTGTTTTATTGAATCATAAGTTTTACAAGTAACTTTTTAACTAATTTGTAACAGGAACGTTCCCAGGTAATTTTAGCTGGTGTTTGATAAATTGTCGCAACAAAAATTACTAACTTGGCAATCATTTCTTTGTTCTTAAATGTAAAGTTCAGTTGTCAATATTTAACAATTTATGGTCAAGTTTACCTTAGTCGGGTTAATTAATATTTGAATTTTGATCTTTTGTGTTCTATTTTAAAATTTTATCGACTCTGTTCTCCAAACAGAAATTAATTTATGCCTCTTATTGATATTCTTTTGTAGTGTTATTTTGTTATTGTTTTTGTATTTTTGTTTGTGTGTGTTTGACTCATTTTTTTATTATCATTATTGTTTTAATAAATGTAAGTAAGGTCGACTTTTTGTATTTTTGTTTTTGTAAGTGGATCTCTGGTCCAGGCGAAGCAGCTTAATTTCATTATTTTGTTCTTTTGGCTATCAAAAAGCACGTAGTGTATATTCCAAATTTCAATTATAGACTAGATACCTTTGCTCAAGAGAGAAGTAAATATTGAATTGGCATTTCTCTCTTGTATCGTTTTAAAAGAAGGAAGTCTTCAGAGGACTTCCTTAGCAAAATTAAGTAAGACAAATCAAGTGCTTATACAGTGTTTATTTTGTGTATTGAGTCTCATTGGTGAAACGTCAGAGCGAGTTTTAATAGAGCTTCCACGAGGTAAGTTACACACAGGGTGAGGTTTCGTAAGAGGCCTATATACAGGGTGTCGGATTCACGAGTAGTCGCGTGACCGACCATCAGGACCCTTCGATCTACGACTGCTGGCGCCCTCTTTTACGACCATCTATTAGTTTAATAAGAGTTTTGAAAAACGGTGAGCTTCTCTTTGTGAGAGATTAGCCAAGTTTATTTGAGAATCCACCCCATCTGCGGCATGAGCTACGGGATTTAACATCTACCATGGGTCTGGACGGGACTTGTGCATACCTTTGAGCACTGGCCCGTTACAACTTTGACCAATATATCTGCTAACAATCCTTTGATCAATCAAGTATATCGCCTGCAGAGTTAAATTGCACAGCATCTTCATGGTTATACTGTACTCCTCTGCTTCTACTTATCAAAAGCAACCATCCACACAGGGGCCCAGGGCTCTGTTCAATCAATGGGCCCTCTGCGCGGTCAGAAAAAATTTTTTTCAGTTTCAAAATGTCCGACGACGTCTGATTTGTAATTGCATTGTTTTCTTATTGGTGCAGTTCTCATCAGTTAGATTCCTTTCGCTCATATACTTCCTTATTCCACGAATCCATGTTTGCTTTGGTCTGCCCCTCTTTTTGTTTTCGAGTGGTATCCATTTCATAATTTTCTTCGGCAGTCTCTCTTTTCCTATCCTTTGCACGTGTCCGTTGTTTCTTCTCTATGCAATCTTTTATAGTTTTTTTTTATTCCCATCTGTTCTTTTATGATGTCGTTTCGTATCCTTTCTAATTTTGATGTTTTTGCAGCTCTTTTTAAGACATCAATTTCTGTCGCTTCTATTTTTCTCTTTAAGTGTTTTTTCATTCTCCATGTTTCCGATCCGTATAACAACGTATTTTTTATCATGCATTCATAGATCCTTATTCTTTTTCGTCTTTCTATTTCCGTGCTTCAAAATATCCCTTTGAGAGCTTTAGTAATTTCCCTTGCTTTATTTACTCTGGATTTTATCACTATGTCATCCGTTCCTTCTTAGTTAAAATATATTCCTAGATATTTTATGTTCTTCACATCTTCCTATCGTTTCGTTGTTAGCTAGTATTAGTTCTGATGTTTTGTTTCCTATTTTTGCAGTTGATTTCATATCATTGTATAGGTTTTGGACAGCTTTCACTAGAGTATAGTTAATATTCGTATTTTGGAGTGCTTTCCACAATTTTTCGATGGGTATGTTATCATATGCTTTCTGCAAGTCTATGAATACTAGGTGTGTAGTTCTGTTTCTTTCTAATTTCTTTTCTATTATTTGTCTCAAGCAGAATACAATATCCGTACAGGATCTGCCAGTACGTAAACCGCACTGTTGTTCTTCTTCATACTTTTTATATTCTTGTTCTATCATGTCTCTTATGATTCTTCCATACACTCTACTAATTGAACTTATTACCGATGTCCCACGACAGTTGCTGCAATTTAGTTTATTTTCCTTTTTGTGGATTGATGTAATGTATATAATGTATATAATAATGTATAATTTTTCCGTTCCATTTTTGAGCAGCTCTGCGTTTATTCCATCTGGGCCAGGGGATTTTCCATTTTCAGCTGTTGTATTGCCTTTTTTACTTCTTCTGTATTTATGTATATTTCTTCTCCCTCTAGTAGTACTTTAGTGGGTGTGATTTGTGTGTATGCGGGTCTTTGTTCAGTTAGTAGATCTTCATAGTGTTTTACCCATTCTCGTACCGGTATTAATCGAAGTGGGCTTCTTAGTCTTTCCTTGGTCTTCACTTTATTTATGAATTTCCAAACCTTGCTACATTTCCTTCCTCCAATATATGTCTCTATTTCTTGGCATTTTTTGTGCCACGTTTCTCTTTTGTTGTCTATAATTTTCCGTCTTGATCTTTTGTGTTGAGCAATTTTTGATAAAGTTTCTTTTTTCCTTCTATAAGTTCCTTAATTTCAGGATTTCACCAATATTTATTACTTTTTGGAATCTCCCTTGTACCTCAGGCTTCTCTTGCAGCTTTTTTAGTACTATCTACTACGTTTTCGTACACCTTATTTGCCGCTTGGTTGTCGATTTCTTGAAGGTATTGATTTAATCGACTTCCATAATCCTCGAGACTCCTTACCAGAAACAAATAAAATTAACAATTTAAACTTTGTTACGTATGGTTGGCAAAATTGATACTTGTCTCGTCCCGAGGCCTCTTTCAGAGGCAGCCTTGGGTATTTTCTAGTGAGTTGCTTGCTCTGAATGTGCTTTAAGTTGTTCTAGTGCGCCACGCGTTCCTCTGTTGTTTAAAGTTGTGACTTTTTACTCAATTAATAAAGCCAAGTATTCGTAATCGGTCATTGATATACACGTAGAATTCTTCAACTGACTCAGAGTTCTAGTTCCATAAAATTACTTTTGAAATAAACGTTTGTCCCACTAACGTGAGCCTTTTTGCTGTTTATTTATTTATCAAAATCTGATATTATTACTATTAATACTAGTCTATAAAAATTCTTATTATTTAATTGGAACAGTTTTATAATATTATCAGAAGCAAGGAAAGTTAGTTGAGTGACACATTTAGTTTGATACCAAAATCTGAGATACAGATATCAACATACCCTTTAGGTACTGATGAAATCCTAAGGTTAAATTGTATGTCGCATTATGGGAGGAGATATAATAAAAAATAAAAAAAATCTTCAATGTTTGTTGGCTATAATTTTTTCTGTTTAAAAACGTATCAAAAACAGTTTATCAGTAAAATGGCGAATGGTCTCCACAACTAGCCCAAACTCGGGTTAATTGGGAGGACCCCCAAAGCTGGCGGTCCGCCTCTGCGATGACAAAATGAAAAATCTCACTTGAGATTTTAAGGGATTTTTATTGTGTATTCTGTAGTAATAATTATAATGTTACATCACTGGATTTTCCTGTAATATCAAAAGGACGAAAATAGAATGAAATTCCAAACTAAATCACATAAAAAATATTTTATTTGCGTAAGATAAAATCTATTCATTTATTTATTAATGTTTTATTAACCTTCTGTAATCCTGTTGACATTATAAATTATTCGTTCACTGCAATTAACCTCAATTCAGCTAGTAGCATTTGGTTTGAAAAATGGTATATTTAAAAAAGCTTAAGTTAATCCCATTTGTTGCAATGAAAAATAAAATTCTTAATAAATGGATAAATGAAGAACATTACTCAGAAAATTGTATCTCCTGTGCATTTGGCTTATCATTTTATTTTTCTAAACTCACTGGATTGTTTGCTTTGCATATGAGCTGTTACCACAGTAAAGGTTTACGTCACATCGCAATACACCCTTCAAGATATTGTATTGGTATTGGATTGGTAGTATCAACATTCCTAATATCAACCAGCGTCTGTCATTTGTATTCCGTAAGCGTCATATTTGAAAAGGACAAATTTATTCCTTTAACAATTGAAATAGCCCATTTGGTGTACTGCATAAGAACTACTGTTAGTATCACGGTTTGCTTATACCAAGTGAAACTTCTTGAATCTATATTCAAATCTATTCAAAGTAATATTACCAACTGGAGATTCATCAAATCAGAAATTCTTCTACAAAAGGATTCTGTGATTAAAATGAAACTGTTTTCAAGACTTTATATTATTTATGTTGTGATCTTTTTAATTATCTATACAATTACATTAACACTAATAGGATCTATAACAAAATTATCCATAATGAAGAAATTGGCTGCTGTGTTTTGTTTTACTGTAGACTTTCATTTAGTATTGGCTTATTCATTATTTGCAGATTTTATTAAAGCCACCTTCTTTGAGTGTCAGGAAAATTTAAAACACCAACTGAATTACATATCAGAATCAGAAAGAAAATATTGCGTCCAACAAAAGACAAAGAACTCATTAGTGTTAGTTCGACGATTATATTCTGCTTTTAACAACGACATAAAAAGGTGGAGTCTTTTTGTTTCGCCAGCTGAAGCATTTTATTTTTTGTGCTTAACCATAATGATGGTATTAGCTAGCTTTACTGTAGTCGATTCGGTTTTGACTTGGTTCAGAAATGGATTTCGTGCTATTATACCAGAACATATTGGATTGTCTAGTCAACTTTACCTTTCCGCTCTAATGGGGGTCTACGCCCTTTATAAAATATACTCCATGGAACGTGTGGTAAGTCAAAAGTACTATTATTGCTCTTTTTGATTTTATTTCATCTTGAAGTATGGAAATATCTTTGTTGTTACTGTCACTATTTTAAATAATTAAAACATTATTTTTGTGTTACAAATTTGGGTCAAAATTGTCCAAGAACGTTTTGCAAAATTATTTTTTCGAGTTATTGGCAATAAAAATGTATTCACATTAGCTGTCCAATATGTAGTCCTAAAAATAACGATAAAAACTGTAGTTTAAACTGAGATTATTATACAAAATCAAAAAGAAAAAGTTTACTGTGCCAAAATAAAAAAAAAACAAAAATTGCGTTGTTACTTCAAACCCAGAAATACAGGACTTGTTTTATTTTCCTGAACGGTTCTCGGATGAACAGTCAAGCTCAGAACTGCCTTAACTCGAGAGTGTTTTATTACTTTGTAAGGAATTTAATTTAATACGTCCTGTGCCCACTTTCACTGTATCAGCTAAAAAAATCCCATAAGAAGAAACAAATCCTAGTACCGCACCACAGGTGGGATACACTTGTTCTTCGTGGTTGTCCTTGCCTCTCACGACGTCAGAGAAGCCGGTGGGAGGACAGATATCGCTTACTCTATCTTACCCCTCATTATATTACCTTCTGCTTCGTTCTCCAATCTAAATTAAAATTTTTTCCTCCATTGCTGAAGAGGTATACAGCCTATAATGGCCACTGTTGCTTCGCAGTAGGAATAAACCAAATTCAATTCGACCGACTCGACAATTCCTAAAAAGTCCGGTTACCTTCAGAAGCTAGATTAATGTTAATTCGTTTTTAATTTGGCTCCGATGAATAGAATTTGAATTGCTACCTAATTAAGCTGCAACTCTAAGCTTAACCACAACAATGTCCTGTTTCTGCATTGCAGTTAATTGGGACCCAGCCATATTGGAAAAAACTGTTAGTTTTGACAGAGAGTAAACTCTATAGATCATGACGTTTGAGAACCGTCTGATAACATCATCATAAGTGGTTGTTTTACAAGAAGGGCAATAGCAAGTTTCCGACCTTATTAAGAAGGCTTCCGCTCTTTTCTTTGCAAGTTCATTTTTCCATTTCTTTTTATGCCTAATTTAGAACACTGCTACAATTAGTTATATAAATTTTGCAGAATTTCCTGCGATTAATGCATCAGTTAGCTTCCTGAAGAAATTGCTGACCGAATGATCCTCTTTAAGGTCGTCGTTTATGGAAGGCAGTGAGAAAACCCTCAAGTATGCTTTCCTATAATCTCTCTGAATAGGCGTATTTCCTAACTGTTCTAGTGGTGTGAGCCTTGCACGGGACGAAATTTCCAGGCCCAACCCGGCCCGGCTCGACTGGAAGTGAAAAAAAAACTCAGTAAGTTCTCGATCGGCCCGAAACGCCTGAATGGTCCGCTAGGCTCGAGAAGCCCGGGAGGTTCAAACGGCCTGAGACACCCGAACGACTCAAGAGACCCAAACGATCCGACAGGCCCGAACGACCCGACTGACAGACCTGGAATCTCCGGCAGATCCAATTGAGCCGACGTAAACCCGAAAAGCCCGATAGATTTCTAAATTGAGGCCCGGCACGACCTAAACCCGAACTTTGGACCAGGGCGAGCAAAGGCCCGACCAAGAAACCCGATCCCCTCTTCAGTTCAGTATGAAAACAATGTTTGTCCGTGTCAGCGCGAAAATAACGCCTGTCCAAGTCAATATAACAATCCTCCTGTGGCGTTCAGGACGAAATTAGCTCCTTCGAGTCGGTACGGAAAAGATCTCAGTCCGGTTCGCTACGGGTCAGTGTACAAAAATGTCTGGCAAGCCCAACTTGGACCTAACGGTCTGATAAGCCTGGCAAAGACTGAAAAGCGCAACAGGCTCAAACGGTCTAAGAGGCCCGGGACACCCGATTGACCCAACAGCCAGATAGATGTTTAAAATGAGTCCCAGCTTGGCCCGAAGCTCGGTCCGACTAAAAGACCCTGCCCGTGCAGGCCTCTAATCCATCTTAAACAAAAGGATACCTTTAGGCCCAGTGCACATTGAATCCAGTACAGTCTGGCCTAGCGCAGATCTAAGCTAACCTAGTCATGGCAGCGCAGGCTAAAATATTAAACACATTGTGTTTACAAGCATTTGATGTAGATCTTCCCGGAGAAAATGAGTAGCTATGATTTAGAGTTCTATGTCGTCTTAAACAAAAGATTGTTACAACAGCTATTGTTTAAAATTTAAAAATTGACGCCGACGTTTTTAATTCGATGACTCAGGATGCAGTAAAACTGGATTTAAATCGTAACCGGCCCAGATCTGTATTTGGGCCTCTCCTGTGCTGTGTTCAATATACGATCGTTTCATTAGTTACAAATACTTAGCTGGGCTAAGCTAAGCTCTATTGGTTTAAATGTGCGCTGGGCCTTACACTAGTGTCTACTAAATCGAACAATACAAGTATACGAAGGGAATTGCCAACATGCTCGAAGTAGTCCTGTAAAGTCATCCGCACAGCCTTATTCAGAGACATTTTTATTTAATAACAGTTACATGAGCCCAGCTATTACAAAACGCTACAGGGAAAGAAAAATCATCGATCTTTCTATAGCAAACAGAGCTAGATGTTCCTTGTGTTGTGCACTGCCCCAAAAAAAGAATGAGCAGGGCTAGTTCTAAGGTATTCACAGTTGTACAGGCAACCCATTCTACAACATCGCAAAACTTGGCATCATGTCATTACGCCAGAGCCCTTGTGTCTAAAAACGATAACCCCCCAAAGATTTAATAAATTTAATAAAGATAGATTGAGCATTAAACATCGATTCTGTTATTATTGCAGGTCACTGATGTGCATGGTATGGTTTTTGCTTCACATCCCTGTATATCTATATCATTTAAATTACATCCGATTATTTTACTTCAATTTTTAAAACCTTACTAATTAACGAACAACTAACTTCTCAAATAAAAATATACTGCTAATGTAGTCACAATATTACCCTGATTATCTAAGAAAAAAACTTACTTTCTGAATTTACTTTACTAAATAGATATAGGTGACATTCGTGTGTGGTGGACACGATCAATATTGTTTATTTTTAGTAATTAACCTTACCAGTTTTGTTAGTAGTGCTAGGTGCAGTTACACAATATTTTTGTATTAAGAAACTGAACATTTTACAAATGGGCAAAAAACGAAATTACTCAAGAAATTGTGTTTCTTGCGCGTTCTATATGACTTTCCGTTTTTCCATATTCACCGGATTGATTCCTTTTGATGTGAACTGTTTCCATAGCAAACATAGACATACTGTTAAAATAAATACTTCGAAATATTATGTTAGTGTGGGACTCATCGTATTGATTTTCTTGATGTCAATCAGTATTTGCTATCTATATGCAATAATTACCACATCTAAAAAGCACAATCTTGTTCCTTTAACAATTGAAATAGCCCATTTAGTGTATTGCCTTAGAACGACCGTGAGTGTTGCAGTCAGTTTAGTGCACCAAGAAATTTTTAAGTCTTTATTCCGAGCTTTTCAAGAAAATATCACCAACTGGAAAGTCATAAAATCTGAAAATCTTTTACAGAAAGATTCATTACTACGGATAAGACTATTTTCAAGAGTTTATGCTATTTGTGTTGTAGTTTTTTTGGTTACCTATACGGGTAGCTTAATAACTATAGGTTCTATAACAAGGTTTTCCATAATAAAGAAGATAGCTCTAGTGTTTTGCTTTTTGGTAGACTTCCATTTAATTTTGATTTATTTGGTACTTGTAGATTTTATTAATTCCATATTCTCCCAATACCAGAGAGGTCTAAAACAGCTACTAGTATATTCGTTAGAAACAAAAGGTATTCATGGAAGAACTGATGACTCATCAAGACGATCATTGATTTTAACCCGTCGACTACATTCTGCTATTATTATTGATTTAAAACGTTGGGGTACCTTTGCTGCACCAGCTGAAGCGTTTTATTTTTTGTGTGTATCTATAATGTTGGTAATGGCTAGTTTTACAGTGTTCGATACGTTATTCGGTTGGTTCAACCATGGAATACATGGGGTTGTTTTGGAACATGTGCACCTGGCTAGTCAACTTTATATTTCTGCTCTAGTTGGAGTTTACGCTCTTTATAAAGTATACGACATGGAATGTGTGGTAAGTGAAGCATAAAACCATTTTTTTCGCCGCTCGGGATGAACCCAAAATTTGCCGCCCCTTTCTAGTTTCACGATTAAGTAAGAAAGTTAGTAAAAATGCGAGTCATTCAAACTAAAGTCACTTTACGTATTAAATTAAAAATTTATTCTGCGTGTTTTTTTCAATGCAAACTCTAATGCAACAGTCAAAGTCAATATGTACCTCTTGTTCGATTGCCAAGATAGTTCAATTTGTTAGTCTCAACGTGGACATAGTAGATCTCAAATAATTTTTAATTAACTTTAACTTAGAGAAGCTTCTCTCACAACTGGCATTACTAATAGCAACTGTGAGGAATATTCTCAGCATTATAACAATGTTTGGTAATCCTCCTTCAAGTTTGGACTCAGAAATAAATTTTAATAAGCCCAGCGGGCCGGACTGAAGAAGTTCTTTTTTACAGTCTGCTGCATCTGCAAAAGCCCGTAGACGCACGCGCTCAAGCTCGAACTCTTCTTTATCAATATCTTGAGGAGCTCGGTCGGAGCTGTATTCGTCATCGACGCCCAATATTATTGCAGGCCTTAGGAAGGCATATCTTTCTGCCAAATTCTGAAGCTGCTGAAACCTTATTCGAATTTCAGCAGATATTGAATCTAATAAAGAAAACATTGTTCGTTTTAAATCGTCTTCGTACAATAGTCCAACATCTCTACTTCCGTCGTTTTCTAATTCGTCTTCGAGGTTCAATACAAATGCCAAGTTCTTCACACAAACTTTTAGCGTAATTTAAAGCCTCGTCTACGAATTGCTGTCGTTTCTCTTCCAGTACCACCTGCAAAGCGCTTATTTTGTGAGCACACTGATGTATGTTAAGTCCTTCTGTTTGCAAATAATTTTGGATATCATTAACTTCAAGCAGCACCGTTTCCCAGAGGCTCAAGGAACATAAAAACAAAAATGATTGCATCGCGACTAACAACATCCTGCGTCCGACCGTGTGTTTAAGTTTTCTTCCGTTTCAGTTAGCTCTTCTAGTGCTGTCAAAATTTCTTTGTAATGATTTCGTATCACTTTTACTGCATCACCTCTTGCGCTTCAATGTGTGTCCTGAACCGTCTTCAAACTTTTGCCTGTAGCAGCAAGTAGAACCTCCCGCGGAGGTTTGCCTCTATCATCTCTAGGTCCTCGCTCGCCTGGGAACGACGCCTGCGGCGCTCCGACTCTTTAAGTCTCCCGATGGGCTTGCTTCTGTTTGCACACGCGTTGTGCACGGACCTTTATCAAACAAAAAAAGAAACTACGTTCGGTCACGCACCCATCTTGTGCTCCCGCATGGATCCTGGGCAAGCATCTTCCCCACCTCACCTGCCTATCAAAGTTCCATTTCTATAAGATCATCCGTTTGCGAGATACAGATTGTCTACTAAAACAAAAAACAAAAGACGGTCAGTCCCGCACACGTTCTCCATCTCCAAGCCATTTCCCACCTCACCTGCCTATCAAATTTTTATCTCTGTAGGATCAGCCGTTTGGAAGATGCGGAATGTCTGCCAAAACAAAAAACCAAAATGTGGTTGGTCCCGCACGCAGCTTATGCAAGCTTTTCCTCCCAACACTCCCGCCTACCATAATTCCGTCTGTATTGCATTAGCGGAGATACGGAATTTCTGCCCAAAAAGGAAACAAAATACGCTCTGTTTCGCACCTTTCTCCCGCCGTACCAAAATCTCATCTCTATAAAATCAGTCGTTCCTGAGATACCGGATGTTTGCCAAAAAAAAACACGACCGGTCCCGCACGCATCTTATACAACCCTTATCTACCACCACACCGCCTACCAAAGTCTCATCTACATAAGATCAGTCATTCCGCAGATACGAGATTTCCGGCAATTAAAACAAACCGCAAACCTCTCCCCCAACCGCACCTACCTACCAAGGTCTTATTGCTATAGAATCAGCCGTTCCCGAGACACTGCACGACGACCAAAAAACGATCCGAATACGTTCGGTATCGCACACATCTTCTGCAAGTCCCTTGCCCACTGCACCAACCTACCGCAGCCTCCCCACTATAGCATCGACCATTTCTGAGATACGGGATCCTCTGAGAAAAATAACACAATACGGTCGATCCCGCACGCATCTTATGGATCAGTCGTTTCTGAGATACCAAATGAGCCAAAACTATTCTAGATCGGGCTGCGCCCTCGAATGGGCAACCTTTGGTTGCCCCACCACGGGCTGCGCCCTCCAATGGGCCACCTTTGGTGATTCCACCGCGGGCTGGGCCACATTAGGTGGTCTCACCTTGGCCTGCGCCCTCGAACAGACCACCTTCGGAACACTAAAAAGTCGAAGTTGAACATTTGTTACTCGCTCGCAGTCACGTCACAGATGTAGTATTAAATGTCCATAGAAATTGACTTGAGACTCTCGTCTTGTGAAGTTGTGATAACAATAAGTTCAAAATCAAAACAACGGACAGTACACTTGCATTGTTGTTTCGTTCGGGCTGGATCGGCTAGGCGCGGGTGGCGGCGGCCGGCACGGGGCGCTTCGTCGTCGCCTGCTCTCGGGTACTTAATAGTGTTTTGCATTTCCAGCGCCGCCGCTCCTGCCTCGCTGTCGCCCGGGACCATGGGCCCCCCGCCCCACTTTTTTAAGAATTTCCACCCTTCTATAAAAAAGCGACTTACATGCGCGTATTATTTTTCGCCAAAATATTAAAAGGTAAGAAAAATTGAGCAAAAGATGTCATTACAAAAATACAAAAGATTTGATAGATTACCAAAAACTTGAATCTTTGAGTTTTTAGATTTTCCCAGTGTTAGTTTGTCAAGATAGAAATTGCTTGATCACGTCGTTCTTTAGCACCACTGTCGTAGGAATAATCTTCAACCAATAATGCGATCAAGTCATTAGTACTGGTACAGACCGTTTATTCTTTGATTCAGCTTTCGCATCATCATGGTAAAAAAAACCCATATTTGTTATCAGCATCCATCTTCAGCTCATCATCAACACAAGAGGGAACAATACAATCGTTGACCTCATCAGCGATAGTTTTGCTGTTGCTATTACTGTGATTTGGCTTAATTCCATAAATACCTGCGGCGCAACGGTTTTATTAACCAGTCTTGATCGATTTGTCAGCAAAGAATTCAAGCCAAACTTCTTTCTAGAATTCTTGAACTATGGTAATTTTGAGCTTTGAGTCTGCCACAATCTCAACAATTACCCCGCTGTTCTTCCTATTTCCAGTCAACAAAACTTCATCGTCCAACATCTGTATTCCAGACCACTATCATAAACACCTTTGCCCTGGGTCAACATCAATGCCTTATCATCATTTTGATTTATCGCCCTTTCACTGCAGCAACTTAATCTTTCAATCCATCAACTTAATTATCTTAGGCCGAAGCAAAGCAAGAGAGCTTCTAAACAGTTGTAATGAATCGTCATACTTGAAATATATTGGATTGATACCATTGTGGACTTGGTGCCTCAAAAATGTGAATGCAGAATGATCAAACATTTTCCTTGTCAAGGGATTTTGCTTTATCGCAGGTCAACCGCCCCTGTGTTTGAATAAAGTTGAAGGATATTAAATGCTGTAAATATAGAATTTATCAGAACAATATCTGCAAATATCTTATGTTTTGGAGCGGTTGAGCGTTTCCTCTGATTTTAAAAACTGTGAAGTATTAACAAGGAGAAGCTTCGTGTCCACGAATAAATCCCGCGACCTGCACGAGGTTGATTATTAAATTAGGTCTCGAAATCTTTCTATCTTTGCTGTTTATTGAACGTTCTTAGAAACAATCAAGTTTTTCGATTCTTTTGAGCCGATTGGACTTCTTGGCCGTTTATACTTCTCGGACTGTCTAGTTTTTCGGGTCTGTTAGATCTAATGAGTCAACACTCTTCCTGGTGATTATGATCTTGGCTGCGTCTGTGTGAATGTGATAAATCTACTCGGATAGAGTGGAAGCAAAACTAATTAAAAATTTTGTTACGGTCAAATCACAGTCTTTCGATCTTGTTGGTATCTAAAACTCAAAACAAAAATAAGAAATTGCCGGCTAGCTAACTTATAACTAACTCATATGGGTTAGTTTATTCACATTCATGTTATCCGAACCAGAAATATTCATTTCTTGCGTACGTGCGGTCTACAACAATAATCTCCACATTATCATCATCATCATTATTGCTATCTTAGGATAGAAGATCGCAGCTGCAACTAAAGCGAGCCATCAATCACGCACCGTAACGAAGCAAAATCGGTCATGGAACGGATGAGATGGTTACTTGTAAGAAAAACAATTTAATCACCATCGTGCCATCTCGTGATTACATTGGTAGTTCATACTTGGACAGCATCTTCAATACGACGTTACATTCCTCCAGATCTACTCACGTTTCATAAATTCGCTGAAAAAACAATCAATAGATCTACAGTTAGATTCACCCACAACAAAAACGTTTAACGTAAATCTTACCAGGCGAGTTCATAAAATCTTGAATAAGCCGACACATCTCTGATATTGTCAAAAGAGGGTATAAACAAAATTTTAATATTTTGTTTATTTAAGCCAACCTAAGAAAACTTTAGCAGAGTTATATGGATTTATATATATATATAAGGAAGTTCTAAAAATCTTCAGGTTATCTAACCTTGGAAGTCTCTAATAGAAAACCTTCCTGATCCCCACCCTAATTTAAAAAAAACCAAGTAGAAATAAATTTAGTAGAAGCTTCTATAATTCTATGCAGCCAGTTTTTGTACCTTGTTTAGTCTAGAACCCCAATTAGTTAAATAACTTCAACTGTCTTTTGCCTAAGTTTTCTTATTGCATGAATGAGTTTTATTTTGATTATAATGACTATCATCTGCAAAACCAAGGTACAGAATCTGTTACTATTGACCTTCTTAACTTTCTTCACTTGATTTCAATGGAGCTCGATAACATTATTCTATGGACTTCAAGTTAGATACAGAGATCCTAAAATTTGAAGATATCAAGAGGTTTTTAAAGACTCGACTGAATTAGTCAAAACGGACTCAAAAGTCAATCGAAAAAGCGTAAATTAGGAAGCTTTATTCCGTCGGCAAAGGGATTTCATGCTGAAATACTTAAACCTAGATCTAGAAAAGGTAATGTATGATGTCTCATCAAAAATAAATGTTTACCTGCTTCACTGTGGTGTTATGCGGCAAAAAAGTTTAACAAAAAAATGCATATGGTTTTTGACGCGTTGACTTCAATCCTTCCAGTTTGACAATCTACAATATGTTGGTCCTACTATTCACCAAGAGTTGTTTTCGGGGTTACTGCAATTTATGCAGCATTAGTATTTTATATCAACTGACACAGCAAAGATGTACTCCTCAATCTTTCTAGTGTCTGTAGCGTATTCTTTGCAACTAGAAACCCACCAGTTGAAAGCCGTGACGTACGACATGACACTGCTTGTTTCAGCTGGCTGCTGAAAACAAATGTCATTATAACAGATGGTTTATTAAGTAATGCAGATAATACAGAGTATAGATGTAGGGGTTCCTCTTGTTTAGGCGTGCCCAATGTCTTGGAGCAATGTTGCGTTGAATTGCGAAAATTGTACTCTAATAACAAGGACGTATTAAAAAAAGAAGAACTTGAAAGTGCAAAGAAATTGGGTATTTCTTGAAAACTTAGTTAACTCTTTACAGAATCGGAGAAATTTCAAGCTAGCTAGACTTTTGGGCCTAGTACGAATATTTGATATTTTGGGTTTTCTAGGACCATGTGTCGTAGTAGCTCAAATCCTTTTGCAGAAATTGTGGTTGAAAAACTAACTTGGGATGAATTGGTTCTTGAGCACTCGGAAAGAATTTAGAACGGAACTACCTACCCTTTTTCCTCTCGTTCTTCCTTTTGCCCTATCAGGGCGTCGGAGTCTTGTTGTTTAGTTTTCTACCCATCTCCACTTTTTCTGGTCCCTTGCCAACTCTTTCGTCTCTTTTAGTGTTTTTCCCTTTATTTTTCCTGCCTCTCCACTAACTGTATCCATGTTTTTCTCGGTCTACCTCTTTTTCTTTTCTTTTCAACTTTAGCTTCCAATACTTTGTCACTAGTCTGTCATCATTCATCTTCATCATATGACCATACCAATTTAGCTTTTTTGTTATTCTATGCGTTATTGCTTCCTGATTTAGTAGTTTGGTATCTTCGTTCTTTATTCCGCCTAGGTGTGTCTTTTTTACTATTTTCCTTAGCTGTTTCATCTCTGCTGTTGTTATTGCGTTTTCGTGTTTACTAGTGGTTTCCCAGGATTCACATCCATATAACAATGGTGGAGTTTTACTTGTTGCCCAATCTCTTTCTTTCCAAATATTGTGTGGTTCAGGCTGTAGTAGATTCTGCTGGTCTTCCTTCGTCTGTTAACTATCTCCCGATCTATTTTTCCCTCTTTTGAGAAAACGACTCCTAGGTATTCGTATACTGTGACTTTTTCAATCGGTTGATCCTTAGAAGTTAGTTTCTTTTTAGTTGTTCTAGTGCATTTCTGATTAGGAATAATGTATTTGCTTTTTCTGATGTTTACTTCCATTTCCATTTTTTCTATTTCTTTCACCCACATGTTTATTAAAGCTTGCACCTTTCTTTCTGAATCTGCAATTCGTCGACTTTTACCGGCGCTAGGCATTTATAACCCACAGTCGTTTTGTAACCCTTTTGTTTTTTCTCTGGTGTTTTTCATTATATTGTTCATTATCAGAATGAACAATAATGAGCTGAGGCTATCCGCTTGTTTGATTCCTCTTCTCATCTCGAATTAGTCTAATTTTTTCCCTTTTATTACAACTCTACCATGCACTCTGTCGTATGCACTCCTAAATATTCTAACCATCTTCTCTGGCAATTCCATCTGTCTCCACTCTTTCAAAATCATAGTTCTCTGTATTGTATCGAAGGCTGCTTTCAGGTCTATAAATGTAACAAACAATTCTTCTCCTGCTTCGTTCTTCTTTTCGATTAAGTTTCTTAGTATAAATATGTTATTATTATTATATTATTCTTCCATCAACATACTTTCTATAAGTTTTTGAAGTTTTTCTTCTATTATTTGTGTATATAATTTAAAAGCTGTTGTCGTAAGGCAGATTGCTCTGTAATTTTCACAACTTGTTTCTTCCTCTTTTTATGAATGGGAACTATCAGCCACTCCTTTTCTTCCTCTCCTGTCTCTTTGAGCATTTCTGGATCTATCTTATCAGCACCATTCGTTTTTCCTGTTTTGATCTTTCTTTTTCCTTCTTCCAGTTTTCTCTAGTTGTTTCTTCTACCTGCTCTTCTTTGTTCATTCTTTCAAATGGCTGTGTTTCGTCATCTTCAGCTCCTGTAAACCTTTCAGTGAAATATTCCTTCCACACGTCCAATATTTCTACAGTTGTTATTTTTAATTGGTTTTTCTTATTTCCTTTCTCTTCTTTCCTTTTAGTCCTCTTACTTTATTCCAGAAACTTCGTTTGTTTAATTTATATGCTTGATTCACTTCTTCAAATTGTTCCCAGTTTTGTTTTTCTTGCGTCTCTGACATGAGCTTTCACACTGCCACTCTTACGTATTTTTCTCTATCTATAGCTGTTCTAGTTTTGCTGAACCTCTTCCATGCTTTTTTCTTCATTTTTATTTCGTTTTGTAGTTCTTTGTTCTACCATGTTGTTTTTTTTGGGTTTTTCTTACTTTCACCGCTCCACATATCTCCTCTGGTTTACTAAGTACTACCATCTTAAAAAGTCTCCCTCTATCCTCAAGGTTTCAGATTTCTCCCATCTCCCTTAAATTCTTAAAATATTCTTTTCTATATTTCTGTTTTTTGTTATTGGATTCTGATTTTATTATATTTATGTTTTTCATCGTATTCTCCAATCTCTATCTCTAACATCCGCGCTTACTATTCTATGTGCTGTTTCCATTCCGGTCTCGTTCTTTGACCAGTGGTTTTATTTCTCTTGTATATACAGAAAAGTCTACTATATTCTTTGCGTCTCTACCTTCAGCTATGGCTGTTTCTGTTTACAATTTTCTCTCCGTTTCTTACCCTGCAGCCCATGCCTCCGCTTATGTCGTCTCCAATTCTGGAATTCCAGTCTTGTATGATAATAATTTTACTGCTTACTCCTCTTATGTTGTCTAGTGTATCTTGCAGCTCTTCATAAAATTCTGCCATTTTTGCGAATTCCGATCTTTCTATCGGGGCATAGATTTGAATTAAATTTATTGCTTCTTTTTTCTCCAAAGTTATCATCATTATTCTCGAGGGTATATTGGCTTAAATTTACTGATCCTTTGGTATATTTCATTCGTAACTAAAACACCAACACTACCTTTTGCTCTTTGTCCCTAAATCACTCGTTTCTCTAAGAGATGAATTTTTCCCGAGCCTATTTTCTTTACTTCACTTTAGCCCAGTATTTGTATTTTGAGTTCCTCAATCTCCTGCATCACTTCTAGTTCCTTGACCTTTAGTGTTTTTATATTCCATATGCCGACTTTTAGTTCTTTTCTCTTAGTATTATTTTTATTCATTTCTTCATACTTTTGCATTGCTGTGTTCGTCTTCCATCCCCCCCCCCCCCCGTTCTTTTTGTTCTTTGTTAGTAGTTTTTTGAGCCTCTAAGCGTATCTGTTATTTTTTGAAAGGCTTTATAATGCTCTCATCACTATTTTCTTTGGGGGATCTCTCGCTGTATATTCTGGCTTTGCCTTTGCTTTTTTCATGATCTTCTTCTTTCATTGTTTGAGTCTCCTTCAAGCTGGTCTACTGTGCTTTTCCATTTATCATTAGCTTGTTATAATTTACGTATGCGCGGTGTCCTCCTGGTCTGGCTTCCTTCATGCGTTGGATTAGTATTTTTCTTTGTTCCAATACCTCTTTTGTGTAATCGTCTGTGATCTATATATTACTCATTTTACTTTCTTTTGGTTTCTTTGCAGCTCTTATAATCTCCATTTGTATGTTCCAGGATAATAGTTCTATCTGTATGAGCCTTTCACACATTTCTTTCTCTATATCTATCTGTACGTCAATTTCTCTTAAAGTTATTCTGATTTTTTTTCTTTCGTCTTCTATTTTCTGAATAATTGTCTTCTTTTTCCGCACTTCTTTTTCTAGTAATTCTATTCTTTTATCTTGTTTTTTAATTTGCTGTTCAATCTTTTTGTTTTCTTTCCTTAGTTTATTATTTTCTTCTTTTCTCCATAACTGCCATTTTTTCTTGAATACAAGCATTTCTTCCAATTTTCCCATGACTGGTTTTTAGTCGCCCTTCATGTACCGGAAAAACAACGAAAGTGAAGTTATAGTTTCTACAAAAATCAATCTCCTTAGAAATCCACTCTTTGGTAATGGAATAAAGACTATTACCTTGTTTATTTTAAAAAAAAGGTACACAATAATTTATGAATTTCTGATTAACTTTACTATAATTATTATTATATCAACATTATAAATTATCTTTTTTTGACAATTAACCTTAGCAGGTTTGTTAGTAGTTCCGCGTACTTAAACACAGTTACACGTTATTTTTTTTATCAAGAAACTAAATGTTTAACAAATGGGTAACAAAACGAAATTACTCAGAAAATTGTGTTGCCTGTGTCTTCTATATGATTTTTCGTTTTTCCAAATTCACCGGATTGATTCCTCTTGAAGTGAACTGTTTCCACAGTAAACACAAACATGCCGTTAAAATAGACTCTTCGAAATATTGTTTCCGTTTGGGACTCATCGTACTGATCTTTTTAATATCGACCAGTATCTGCTATCTATATACAATCAGTACCACATTTGAAAAGACCAATCTTGTTGCTTTAACAACTGAAATGGCCCATTTAGTGTATTGCATTAGAACGATCGTTAGTTTTACAGTTACCCTACTGCACCACAACATTCTTAAATCATTCTTCAAAGCTCTTCAAGGAAATATCACCAACTGGAAATTAATAAAATCGGAAAGTCTTTTGCAGAAAGATTCATTATTACGGATAAGGCTATTTTCAAGAGTTTATGCCATTTATGTTGTAGTCTTTCTGCTTACCTATTCTGGTAGTTTAATAATTGTAGGTTCTATAACGAGGTTTTCGATAATAAAGAAGATAGCTGCAGTATTTTGCTTTTTAGTAGACTTTCATTTAGTTTTGACTTATTCAGTGTGTGCAGATTTTATCAAGTCTATCATTTCTCAATACCAAAAACACTTAAAACAGCTTTTAGAAACAAGATATATTCGTGGAGAAACTATTAACAATTCATTACGCCAATCATTGATTTTAGCCCGTCGACTACATTCTGCTATTATCATTGATATAAAGCTTTCCAGTACTTTTACTGCGCCATCTGAAGCATTTCATTTTTTGTGCCTGTCTGTAATGCTGATATTGGCTAGTTTTACAGTGGTCGATTTGTTATTTGGTTGGTTTAATTATGGAATAAATGGGCTTGTACTGGAACATGTGCAACTGACTAGTCAACTTTATATTTCTGGTCTAGTTGGAGTTTACGCTCTTTACAGAATACACGGCATGGAATGTGTGGTAAGTAAAGCGTACACTACGTGTTTGGCTTTCTAGTTTTGATAAACAAAAATTGATACATAAATTTATTCTCTTTTTTTCACATACACTTATCATTTTCTCCAAAACATCGTGAACGAAAATTGACCAAGAGATGCCAATCTAACGGTTTTTCCTATGACGATTGAAAGATTAGCAAAAACTTTGAATATTAAGTTTTTAAATTTGATCAGTCGTATTAGTTTATTTGTCTTTCTTAGTCAACTTTGTATTTCGGATCAAACAATCTGTTCTTTAGTTCTACCAAAGTTAAAGGACTAAGTTCATCTAAAGGAACAGGAAGTTTACAGTAAAAAAGGAATGATCAAAATCTTAATTGCTGATGGAAGATCTAAACCTGGAAAGTGCGTCTCACTTGTGGTCCAAATACCAAAGTAGAGTGACGTCGTGAACATATCATCCAGCGGTTTGTGCATCATTTGGATAACAGTGGCGGTCTGTATGGAGATCATTTGCAATCTTAGAAGTGTCTGAAAGGAAATAAGAGTTCTTGCGCCTCAATGTTAGTTTTCTTCAAAGAGCATCAATTTCTGCGGAATTCGAGTCGGGAAAATCAAAATTCTTACATAGAGATACATCAAATATTAAAAGTCTTAAATTAAGATGTCGGCCCCAGAAGGTGTCAGGTCCTAGTTTCTGTATTGAGAATATCGCACTGAATCTCTGTTCACCTGAAAGTGACGACACGCACCTGGTGCTGGAAGCGAGTGACTGAATCGCTCCTTTTGTCGAGCAGGAAAATGGAGAAGCAACAAGATGTCAGCGGTATTATTGACATCATAGATTCTGCCTATTAAAACACATCTGCTGATGAATCACACGAGCAAATTGAACTCAAGAGTGCTTACTTTACGAGAACTTTAAAGCCTTGATTTATTAATAATTTTTATTCATCTGTTATTTGCTATGCTACAAATACCATAGCAAAATCAAAAGAATGTGCTTTAGCTAACTCGAAGCCGGAGAAGGACTACGACAAAAAGATAGTGTAATCGACACAGCCACACAAGAATTGTCTCATGTAGAGTCCAAACCGCATCTTGCTAACGCAAACCTTGGCTGCTATCTTCAGTTTAGCATCTTGTAGAAAGTCAGATTTCAAAGAGATTTTGTATCTGTCTTTGGGATTATTATAGATTGTAATCATACATTCAATTCTACAGGCACGTAGACGCTAGACAGCAATTCTCAAATCCGTAGTCAGTAGAAATAGGGTGAGACGCCTTTAGTAAGGGTGGCGTTTATCAGATCCTCGATGCATTACTACAAGGCCCAGTAAACCGATGCCTTGTTGTTATTGGAAACGATGAAATATGCCTGGAGAGATACTTACATCTCCCTGTGTCCTTGGCCAATCTTCAATTAAAATTGACTTAACCAAGACATGTTAGGAATTCTTTGATTGTTTTAGACTTTGGAAGATTACAGATGGAGTTGATTTTGGCTAAGAATAACCTGCGCTCTTCTCCCTTCACAGAAAGCTACTAAAATACTATCCACTAAAAGCAAGGTTCATATATACTTACAATAACTTTGTCTGGCATCACAAGCCTGACGATAACGTCTGATTCGTTTATAACACCAAGAAAACTTGATTTTTGGGGAGATTGCGATCTTCTAATGAAGATTGTTTAGGTAAGTCCTTGAATCGGCATTTTTTTGTAGTTGGTAGTATAAGAGTTCTTCTTCTTCTTTATCTGATTAATGGACTAGGATTTCTCTTGTTGCCCGTTTCGTTATTATATGGATGGTGATTGTCAGCTCTTAGCCTATCGTTTTGGAAGTCTTCCGGAAGGCCTCTTTCCGTTGGGTTGATTGTCTCTGCAGGTCTTTATCACATCTTCCACTTTAAATTCCCTTCTGATGTCTCCACTTCTCTTCCTGTTCCTCAGCGTCACCCTTTGTATCTTTTTCAAGACCTTCATTTTTGTTACACGTATTTTTTGTTTTGTTGCTCTTGTTTCTGGTTTTGTTTCATGTGCGTTGTATCGCTGCTTTGTATATTCGTGTTTTACTTTCTTTGGTCATATATTTGTTGTGCCATATTGTTGAGTTGAGCGCGTCAGCAATCTGCGTAGCTTTCATGGCTTGTCTTTGTGTTTCCAATTTCGTTTCTTTTGTTATCTCTATTCCTAGATAACGGAAGGTGTTCACTTTATTTTAGTGTAGAGTTCAGTAGCGTTATACTTCTATAATTATCGGGCGTTCTTTTATCTCTTTATTTTATGGATTGGTATTGTGTGGCTGTGCTTTCATTCTTGGAGTACTCGATCTTCTTCCATTATTCTGTTGAATAGTTTATGTAATGCAGATGTTAGTTCTTCTCCTATGCATTTCAATAATTCATTTGGAATAGTGTCAGGTCCTGGAGCCTTTCTATTCTTAAGTTTTCTCAGGGCTTCCTTAACTTCTTCTTCAATAATGCACCTAAAGCCTGCACCTTCGTAGTTTGTTGCTTCGCTCGTGGTTTCTTCCCGTTTATATATTTTCTCGAAGTATTGGAACCATTCCTTTTCGCTAATATTGGTTGTGTGTACTGTTTCATTAATTTCTAATTTTTGTCCTTGTATCATTCTCCATATTCGCTTCTGATAGCCATATAGGTTATGTTCCAGGTCCTTTGTGAATTTTTCCCAATAATTTTTTTTTCTTATCTTTTGTCGAGCTTCATTTCTGATGTTCTTGTAGTTATTGTATTCTTGGGGTATTTTATGTTTTTTGCATTTGAGAAAGGCTTTCTTTTTTCCTCTGTTATCTTCCAAACTTTTTCGTTGAACCATGGTGTTTTCCTCGTTCATTTGTTTCTGTTTACTCTTCTTACACCTAATGCTTTTCTCGCCGCGTCTTGGTGTTTTCCCACATTTGCTCTACTGTTTTGTTTATAGGTCCTGTGTCCTTTTCTAACTTTTGCTTCAGTCTCTTTCTGTAGAGGTCCCTTGTGCTTGGCTCTTGGTTGCTTTCTATATTAATCTTTTCCGTGTAGAAGGGCGTGATTTTCTGTTTATCTATTTGAAGGTTTAGTTTGCACAATACAACTCCATGACCAGTTCCAATATTTGCTGATAACAGTATCTGGACATCTATTACTTAATTTGGGTGTATTGTTCTCTTGCTAATTGTGAAGTCCATTACGGAGTGTTAGTTTCTTGTGTTAGTCCATGTGACTTTATGTTGTATTAGGTGGTCGAAGTATGTATTAGTAATCCTGAGCTCATTCATTGCACAGAACTCAATTAGATCCTATCCGCTTTCGTTAATAGCTTCTTCATTAAATTTCTGCATCACGCCGATATGTTCGTTGTAAGAAGTTATAGAAATGTCCTCTTTCTGTCATATCTCTTTTTGTGTGACACTATTTGTGCTTCTTTACTAAGCATTGTTTTGTGACCTTAATTATTCTCTCGCTGACATGTGTGATGTCATGCAGGCTGTTTATAATGTTATTGTTTCTTAGTTTTCTTACACCTGCGTACGCTCTTTTATGTTGTTCTACTCCAGAATGTATTGTCCTCTCGTGGTAGTGCCGTTGCCCTTCCGTTTCTTCTCGCTTACCGTGCATATGTCAATCTTGTGCTTTTCCATCTCTTGTATGATCTCTTGTTCTTTAATTCTCCAGGATTGGATATCCCAAGTTGCCAGTCTTATCAAATATTTCTTTCTCGAAGTCCTTTTTCTTGCTGTGGTCGTCATCAATAGGCCTATCCGCTTCCGAGGCTTTGTGTTGTTGCAAGCTTTATGATTTTCAGGGTTAAGACACTAAATCGTCCCCCTGTCTTTCCTTTTTAGTTTTTTTTTTCGAATAACTATGCTTTCATTACTGAAATAATTAAAAATCTATCAAACTTTCTTTGTGAATCATTGGCATTGATGATTGGAAATATTTGAAAACTCTTCGTTTAGGAAAAATGATTACTCGTCCAGTAAAACGATGTAAAACTGAAACACCAGGTTACTCGATCCCTTGGCGGATTTGTGAGACGTTATCCACAGGGCCATGTCGTCGTGAATTGGGAGAAGAAGATATTGGGCTTCTCGGGGAGAAAATGTCGTTACAGTAAAAGATGAATAAGAGGAATTAAATACTGGACTTTTGGGAAAGCGATGTTGACGGATAGGCAGGTAGCTGCTAGCCGGACTTAGCAGGGGGGGATCACGATGGCTAAGAGATCTTGTCAAAGACCTGCTTGATGTCCACAAAGGTGGCTGTTACTCTGCGTCGGCATTTGGAAACTATCGTGACGATGCGCGATAGTGTGAAGGCAGAGAATAAGGTCAGTGGTGAATCTAAATTTGATCTGATAGTCTGGGAGGAGGTTGGGGTGTCCAAGAATTTTCGGAGCCTACTTACCATATCCTTCGAAAAATTTGCCTATGACGTAAAGGAGGGTTGGTGGGTAGTACTGGGTTTGTAAATCATGACAACTGTTGCCTTTTTCCAAGTGCTGGGAAACGATCCCATCATTACTCTAACTTCAAATAATTAAAAAAATTGTTTATCATCTCTGGCTTGGAATGTCGCTTTACGCGATCGATGTCTGGTTTTACGAGCAGATTAAATTTATTGTAAAAAGAAAAACTCTTGTCTTGTAGGATTGGCGGAGGGTATCAGTGTATGTGTAGTCATGGAATTCAACATAAACTCAGCACAGTTGCTTATCTTGCTCGGAAATGGTAAAAATAGTGTCTTTCTATCTTTCTTATCTCAACACATCCAAAAAACTGTATAACTAAAACCTCATGTAAATAACAGGAACAATTTTGTTTTCAGTTTTAAAGTTACCATAATTGTTGCAGTCTTCAGCACGCCATGAGGTGAGTCTTCCTTATCCCTATTATTCCATTGGTTGATAGTCTCGTTTTAATGCCAGTCGGACGCCGCCAATAAAGCCTGATCAGGAATTTCTGATACTGCAGGAAATTGGTGTCTACAAGCGAAAGTGAGGCTTCGAAAATTGTTGATATTAATGTGAGCTGCATACGAACCGTTTCAGTTGGGCACATAATTGTCTTCAATCTATTTGCTGATATAATGGGCATTTTTTCTCTACTATGGACAAGAAGCCACGCATTTACCATCATCGACAGCCTAAATTGGCATGGCTGTCTTCGTGTTAATTTTTTGGCCGACAGGAATTGCAATGTAGTCTTGTGCTATAATTCCAAGTCATATAGGAGACCACAGAGTTTAACTTCTTGTCGTTCGCTGACTCGAGCTATAATCGGAGCGTTTAATCTTCTTTATTTTTTATTTTTGGTGGTTTGACCTTGATGTCTACAACCCATTGCAGCTAGGCAATATTTACTTACTTACGTACTTATCGTTTTAATGCTTTAGAGCTAATTATTGAATATCAATAATACTAACTGTACAGTAAACTCTAGTGGGTCATTAGACTCAAAGCAAGGTTATTATTGTGTACATACATCAAGCGTAACTTAATCTCTCTAGATATTTACTATTATTATTAGTATTCCCTAAGAAGATTTCAAAAATATCTTAAAGTGAAAATCAAACATCAAGAATTGAAATTTTTTGAAAAACTGTCATTTCAGTGCAGTACACACATAACTTTTCTTTCCAACCTGAGGATCCATGGCCAAGCCAAGCAACCGAGACTCACCACTCGCCTTATCAAGTGAGAATGTTTCATCCGAATTAAAGACGATAACAAACATCATTTAAAATTATTCCTAGATATCTGTTTTGAATTTTTTTTTCTTAATGATTGTCAGTCCGTTACTTGCATGTAGAGATAAATTTATGAATTCAAGAAAAAGCGTGAAACAAAGTTCTTTATTTCTCTATGTAATAAATGACTTCTACAAAAAACCAAACGATATCTTCATTACACTAATGTTTATTTATAAAGTAATTCTCCTCTTGTTTACCTTCTAATAGTAAAACCAATGGTTATGGTCACGAATCTCTTACGTCTACATCGATAAAGGTTTTACCTTTCAAAAATGTTCTACAAGATTTATGAAAATTGTGTGTCTTGTGCTTTTGCACCAATTTTATGGTTCTCATCACTAGTTGGCTTCCCATGTTTGTTGTTAAAGTGCTCTCATGCAAAATCCACAAATCAAGTTCAAGTTATTTGCTCTAAATATCCTTTGATTGCATCAATCTCGATTATCATTATATTTATATCTGGATGCATGTATTGTATTTATTCCATCAAGTTACCATTAAATACTAAAACGGATGTCTTAACATTTTTAACGGTTGTAACTACCTTGCTCTTTTATATGAGATCGCTTGTTTGCATGATCATTGCTTTAAAGCACGTTGAATGTGCTAGAAATATCTTTATAAGGTTAGATAGAATTCTCAAAGCTTACAAATGGCTTGGATCGCAAGCCCTTTTACAAGATAAAGACGTTAAGAAGCTACGTCTCCATTCATTTTTAAATTGCTTCTTCATAGCAGTTTGTTTAATTTTTTATTTCTTCTATACACTTCCTACAAACTTTACAGAAAATTTTAAATTTATCCAAAGATTCTCTACAGTATATGGTTTTTATGCGGACGCAATGGTTGTTATGATCTACTTGGGAAATACAAAATTAAATATGGCAATAATGCATAAATATCAAGGAAATCTAAAAGCGCAAATGCTGAATAAAATTGGAAGCAATTATAAGATACATTTGGAAGATTCAATAGTTCTTGTGAGAAAAATACATTCATCGGTTGTTTTTAATATCAGCTGTTGGGGTACTTTCTGTGATCCAGCGGTCGTGTTCTGGATGATAACTGCTATTGCGATGCTTATTTTCAATGCTTTCCTAATTATTACTATTAGACTTTCTGGGAATTCTGATCTGGTAATCGATGGATTTAATGAATTGGAGCTGCAAATGTATGTTTCGGGCCTAGTTATTTTCTATGTGCTGAGTACACTTCAAGGGTTGCAAAATGTGGTAAGTTTACTATTTAATTGATGTGGCGTTAAATATTTTTTTGTGCAGTACTTGCGGTATTCCGCAATAATTGCTAGAATACCTAATCAACGTACGTGCACAAACCATGAGTGAATTGGGCCACCAACGGTTCAATTTATTCATGATTCTGTTAAAGATACAGATGCCAAATCGTAGCGACTTAGATTACAGCTTATTGGCTTGATCCTCCCAATATCTATCAATGCGGGTAATAAATAATTCTGTTGGTTTCAATTTTCATCTGCGTAACTACCACTCTGCACCTATCACCACGTTCTTAATAACAACGTTTGTTTTTTTGTCATAAGCCAGGGCATAAAATTCTTCCTTATACGCCAAATACAGCCGTTGACAGTTGGACGTCTCAAGCGCTCTGTGGGTTGTTTTCAAACTAAAGGTTTGAGTGCCTTATTCAGCTATTGATTTTGTAGTGGTAGCTGCTTTTGCACACGCAACGGTGATCTGTCTTCGCTGAGCAGCATGTTGACTGTAGCTCGCGGAAGTAGTAACATGTCGCTTTCGGTGGTTGTCCAGTCACCAATAGGATTTCTGGACAGCATGTCTAAAAACTGATCCGGTTCTGCAAGATTAGAGTGAACTAAATGGAGCTTTGAGAGATGCAGAGAAAGCTGAATGATGATGATGATGATGTCAAGGTTGTTTTCTCGCCGAAGGGGGGAGGCCGTTATAAACTACTTTCTGTAGCTTTTTCAGCCTGCTGGAAATTGTTCATTTGTTGCGAGGTAGCATACGTGCAATGTTTGCTTTCATTGGCACCTAAGTGGATGTTGGAGTTATGTACCCTGCAGCATAGATGTTCAGTCGGCGGCGTCCGGGTTCACCTGTGTGATATCTGAATGTGAACGGCTGCGATTGGAGTTAGTACCTGAAGTGCTGTTGGTGGTGGACGGTCTCTGGTGGGCGGCGCTTGATGAACTTTTCGTTTTGAGGGTTTTCTGTTGTGTTTTTTTAGGGCATCGGTTGCTGGAGGAGCTTGCGACGGTTTGGTGGCGCATCGGTGGTTGTTGTCTGGCGGTTTTTGTCTTGATGGGTTGGCCCATGG
The DNA here is from genome assembly GCA_011009095.1 of Ignelater luminosus. Lineage (NCBI taxonomy): Eukaryota > Metazoa > Arthropoda > Insecta > Coleoptera > Elateridae > Ignelater > Ignelater luminosus. The sequence goes on along the minus strand of VTPC01091030.1, from coordinate 148,370 downwards.
TGATGTAAAGCGAAGTGTTGACGTTGGGGTCATTGACCCTGGCGCACATAGCTGTGGTGTTGGTAAGGTGCTCATCTTCTGTCGAGCTGGTGTCTTGCCGTGTGGTTGGTGGTTGAAGGCCATGCTGGGTGCCGTGACAGGGGCAATGGATATGGTTAGATATCAATTGGTAGCGGATGTAGAAGTGAAAAGCGTACGTCGCGGAAGGTGAACTTTAACTCGCGATTACTTGGTGGTGGTTCGGCATTTGGCATAGCAAACGGTTTTTAGAGCCACACCTCTACTAGCGTGGTGTAAAGGGTGAGCTCGGTAGCGGCCGCTAGAAGTAGACCGTGACAGTGGTGAAGGGGACTTCGGGGCCGTAAATCTACTTGCGCCGCGGCCCGGGACGCGTTCGGAGTACGGACACCCGAGAGAGCACGGGAATCAAACACCCGCGCTAATAGTCGCACCTCTCCCCCTAAGCAACGACGTACGCGGGTAGAAAGGGACACCGGCACCGGGGGCCTGCGCCACTACTGGGCCTTCGTCCCTCAGAATAAAGATTGCCAGGGGGGCCGGATGCACCTGATACGGGCCAGTGCATAGTACCGGGTAAGGAGCGGGAGGGACCACTGCAGACGTTTGCACCGAACGGACACTACACGGAACCGTGTGTCGTTCTTCTACCCAGCAGGGTTTGATATCGGTTGGTTGGCTAGAACAGCAACATCATTCTTGCATCCTGATTGCTCTTCTTTGTTAATTCAAGTCGGAAGAAGCCTCTTCACTGTTTCCCTGGTTACCGGCTTGCAGAATCTAACTCAAGACGGTCTCTACAGTAGTGAGGCTGAGGACAATGCCTGCATTTGGGTCTGAATCTAGGTTGTCTTACGATCCTGCCTCAGTTTTCGAAGTCGGATCAAGCAAAGCCGCGGTACTTAGCTGTCTTGTTTTTGGTTGTGGTTTTGCAGAGTCACGATCTTCGATTCTCGAACGGCCGATGTCACATCTTGTTTTCTTCCCTAAAGCGCAGCAGGAAGAATTGCTTTTCAGCTTAACATAAAGGCGCTTTCCAGGTCTTCTACTGTCTTTGTTAGAAGCGCTTGCTGCTGTCACCATCTTGCTGTCGAAAATCAAAATCTAAAGTATAGTCGACTATGTGTGTCATTTGTAAAATTGGGTTGTGTAAACAAATTCACTTTATTTGTAATTATCGCGTTGTTGTACTGAACTGTGCGGAAATCCTGAATGGCAGCGGCTGTTGAGTGCATTGAGACAAGTGTAAAAGGAATTTCTGTCGACCTTCCTGGTCGAATTATTATATTTGTGTAAGGCAAAGACGTTGAATGGTTAGCGTTGCTATGAACTTGCTGTCTGCTGACATTGGTGCGTGCAGGCAAAAGATTTACGTGTTGCGAAGAGTTTGGGTACGGGTTTTCAAGCTGCTAGCTCAGGAGGTGGTGATCCGCGGTTTTCTTAGATGCTGTGGCATTGAATGGGTTACTATTAGCTAAGAGTTGGAGAGATAAAGAGTTGGCTTCTCTGACATTCAATATTTATTCCTAAATGGGACAGCCAGAGTAGGGTTGCTAGTTACAATCTGATCTGCCGAGATCAGTTCTTGGTTTCTAGGCAACTTGCGCCTTACCGTACCGTATCCATATACAAGCAAAATATTTTCCAAGATGTTTTACGACTGGAAGGGTAGGTTCTAGGCGTTTCCTAAAAAGTGCTGGCAGGGGATGTCCGCTCACCCCTTAAGAATCTCAAGCAAGCGCCTGCACAAGGGATGCCTAGTAAGTCATACACTTTTTCTGATGGTTGAAAATGATTTTCCTGTGGACAGTTCACGTCTATGGTAGCAGCTTAGAATGGTGTTGCTGAGCCGTTGCACCAAATCTAGGTGATGTCGCAACTTGTCTTTTCACTTCAAGGTCGCGTCGTGGTAAACACTGTGCCATTGGATCGAATCCTCTTGACTTGATTTGATTCTTCACCCTATTTTGGGTTTTGGGATTATATAGTTGGCGGCCGAATTTTTGACAAATTAGGATGGACGACCTTCTGGCCTCTGGGGTAAAGAGATATTATAACAAATGAAATATGAAAAGAAGGTGTGAGAGTATAAAAACGTAGAAAACAAACTGATCCTAAAGTACGTACGCAATGTTGGTGCAAGGACAGAAGATTATTGGGACGTCAATTGTTAGGAAGGCAACGCATTAATACTAGTGGATTTAGTGTTTTCTGAACATACCCCGTAACTTTCTTAACATCGGTATCTCACAGTTTCGGTTAAACTGAAAAAACGTTGCGCTGTCTATAAAATCGTTCAGTTGAAATTTTGATTTTATTGAATCAATAGCATTTAAACGAGAAACTAACACAAAAATAAAATGTTTCAAGTTAAAATAACATATAATTACACTAAATCAGTCTCTCTTTACCCTTGAAGATCCAATTACTATAATACATTTCTAATTTTATTTACTTTCATTTACATTATTAAATTTTGTTTTCACAAACAGAAATTAATTCAATAGTACGCTTAAAAACGAACGAAAGTCGCCATTATCCTTTAATTCTTAAAACGGACACAAATGCATACCGACAAGAGTGATTGTGTAGCTTGCGTATTAAGACCCTTATTGCTTATGGGTTCCATATATGGTTCTTCCCCAATGCATATAACATGTCCACATTCGAGAAAACCTGATCCTATAGCCAGATTTACTAAGTCACGTCTACTGTTAGTGGTGTCCACTTTCATGATTGTACCCATTGCATTAAACATAGCAAACTGTTGCTTTGAAGTAATTTATTATGGTGTGGATAGAAAGAAAATGCTTCTAATATCAACAGAAACATTATTTTGCTTTGCCTCAATTATAACGAACGCAGCAGGAATAATGAAGAATAATCAAAAATTGATTGAATTGAATGGATTGTCGATTATAATTGAAAAAAGGCACGATTATGGTGTTCATACGCTTTTATCCACTCAAACTACAAAATTCTTCATAATAAGGAGCCATATACTTATAATTTTGGTAATTTTGAATGACATCAGCGTTTTGATCTATGCGTTTGGAGAATATCATGAATCTAGATGGAATATACTATCGATAATTACGATGTTTCTAAATACATACATACAGGCAATAACAGTATTTCAGTTTATGCAAGCGAGTAATTTTTATCGAGTCTTACTGTTGTCATGTTTTAAACACGTAAAGACGATATTATTAATGAAGAACAATTTGAAAACAGACATTATTGACGTAATACCAAAAGATTTCTCTCTTGAAACCCATCTTAAAGACATTAATAGGCTCTACAAGGCCTTAGTTTGTAATTACAGACAACTGAATATGTTTATAAATCCGTCTTTTCTACTTTATTGGATGCTGTTGATTGCAATGTTAATATTCAACATATATACTTTGGTAATTGTTTCCCATACTTCAGGAGAATCGGATACTTTACTCACTATAAGATGTTGTGGAAGTATTTTGGGGATAATTGCGTACACAGTTATCCTTGAAAGAGTTAATCGAGTGGTAAGAACTTATTGTCTAAGTTGTCATTTTGTATTTGTTGTCTTAATGTATAGTCTTTTACAGTCAGTCAGTAGGATATGACTTGATTCTTGACTGCAACAGTCTTAAGCCAATGAATAAATTCTACAAATAAGAATTTTTGAACTTTCCAAACCGATCAGCCTTTCTAGTTCATTTGGTCTTTTGCAGGCAATCAATCTCTGTGCACCAACATTACTTTTGAGTCCGGTTGATCTTTTGCCAGCAATAGGTTTTTTCAATTTCCTAGAAGATGCTACCAAGCTACTAGTTTCTTCGAAGTCTTCCCGCTCTAATCAAATATTATTTTTAAGCTCAGATCAGTAATTGTTAGAAGATCCGTAGAATTTATAATGCTTTTTCTAGATTTTAATCTTGTTTGATACCTCTGTTGTCCAAACAAGCAATGTCTTGGATCAGTTGCTTGCTTCTTTCTCTCAACTTCCGAAGCAACCTTTCTTCTAATGAATGGAAGGGAAATACCTGTGATGGAGTAAATTTTATCTGTTGGAGTGGATTTTAAACATCCAGTGTCATTTATTGAACAATCAACTATATGGGTGTGTGCAGAGCAATCCCATAATGGAGCTGAGTATTCCACAGTTGAGAAACATAAGGCCAAAGCAGAGATTCGAAGCACACTTGGTTGAGCTCTCTAAGAGGTACTAGTCAGTTTGCCAATTATATTATTCCTAGACTTAATTTTTGCCTTGATGTCCTGATTGTGTACGGTTCAACTTGACTCCTAAGTATTTTGGTTCGGTGCAGTGTTTCAAAGGTTGTCCCTATCACGTTATGTTTAGTCTTCTCCTCGCCTGGCGATTATTAAGATGGTACCTGAGTTTTCTTAAGGTTTCAATAAGTTCCCGTCTGCTAGCTCTTCCAAACGACCAATAATCTACATTGTATCTCTTTGAAACTTCTCCTCTGAGACACTGTGGCAATGTCATCAGCATATATGAAACGCTTCGTTTCAGGATTATATATTATATCGTTGATGTATCTGTATAAATTATAAACAAGTGATGCAAGTACACTTCCTTATGGAAAGCCGTTCTTCTGGTTCCTCTATCGACTGTTCTTCGATTGAAGGGTGGCGTAGAAACGACGGTTTTGGAGTAAGCATTTTAGTAGGTTTGTTAGACCCAAATCTTTGGTGGTGCTGTATACTTTTACTAATAGTATCATGGATCAATTTTAGCTCCTTTTGTTCAACCCAAGTCCTACCCATTTTTGTCGGTTTCATTGTAACCCCACGCGGTGCTATGGCAGTTGAAATCTTCCATTATGATCTGGTATTTCCGGTTGATAAAGTTATATGGTTCTTGAAAGTCAAAGCTGGCGTTGGGTGGTTTATACATGGACATGAATGTGCACCCTTTTACCGCAACAGTAAGAATTTCAATATCGTTATTACAAGTTAGAGAAGTTGAAAGAACAGTCGGGGGGTTAACAAAGATAGAACTACCGTACTGTCGTGAGGCCTCTCTAAAGCATGCTTCATATTTTCTATATTTGATCTACGACTATTTGGCTATTTTTATTATTAACGCAAAATTACATTTTTATTACAGAGTTATCTTCTTCCATTCCTACCTGTTTAGTACTTTTTTCTTCCAGTCTTTTACTTTAATGCACTTCAGGTCTTCCTTCGCCTTGTCCCGCCATCTTTCTCTCGGTCTTTCTCTCCTTTTTGGGCTTATTAACTTTCTGTGAAAAACTAGTTTGGGCATTCTCCAGCTTGGCATTCTCTCGACATGCCCTAACCATCTAATCCTTTCCGATTTAGAGAACCTTGTGATGGTGGGTTCGTTGTACAACGACATTAGCTCTTTATTATTTCGTCTTTTCCAGTCTTTCTCTGTCTTCTCTCCTTTTATCACATATGTCAGATAATACAATTTCTTTATATACAGATATTCGTTGTCAAGAGGGTTGGTCTTGAAAGAAACCGTTGGTTTTTCATTTCTTCTTCACTTTCCTTTTTTTTCTGGTAATCCAATTTTGGAAAAATTGGCCGACTAAATCATTTCCAGGAGACGCCCGATTGCTCTCAACTTGGAGATCAGATACACTGTTTAACTCTTTGAACGCAATCTTCGTGAAAACTCCTTTCGTGTCCCCCAGTTAACTACTAACGCCATTCATAATTTCTATTTTCTAGAAATCTATTTATAAATGTAGTCAAACGTTTTAGGTGAGCAGACGCCACCCTGTTGGCTATATTGGATTCGGAGTAGTTTGGACCTACCTGATATCACTCTTACAGTATCTAATAGTTGATAAATTTATCTTTGAGATAATAATTTCCATTGATAGTTTCTGTTCAGGTCTAATTTTGAGTAAACCTTGACAAAATTGATTCCTCTTGATAAGAGTATCTTTGGTGCAGTTTTGATGAGCTGCCTTGTTGCTACAGTTTCCTATAAGCTGCCTTGTCTTCTCCATTACACCCGGGACCTAGTGCAGCTCCTGGTGAGCTGCCTGTCTTCTCCCTTAGATCTGAGAGGCTTAGTGCAGCTTTGATGAGCTGTCTGTCTCTGTTGAAGCGTCCTTCAACGTACTTGCCAATCTTTCAATTGCGTGCTACAATAAGAAGGTACTGCTGTAGCGGTACCGGCTAGATATGCCATGATGCTTCCTTCAGCGGACGTTACTTGCTTTTGGCGCAGCTTCTGATAGGTTGCCCTGTAGTGAGATTACTCGCTTCTTCTTTGTTCCCCGAGGAGTCTTTGTGGTGGACCTGCTAATGAATCCTAGAGAGGATTCCTTCTACGTTCGAGGCCGAGGATTTTTGTACTTCTTGTTTCTTGTCTACTGCAGTGGTCGTTGATTATTGTGAGTCTATGAATATTTGATCTTCTTCCGTGGCAAGGCAGAGAGGCGTAAATCCTCAACCTCACTGGTGCTTGATTTTTGAAACAACTGCAAGAGGGCACTCTGCAGCGTACGAGATTGCTGCATCGTGTTGATCCCACAAACAGCCATCTCATCCATCTTATCGGTGTAAAGATGATCGGTCTGCACCTGTTCGTATCTGTTGTTGATGGTGGAACTTCTTGTTTTCTGCCCTTATAGGTTGCGTTGTAGATATAGGCTCGGAAAAAGATTGCCCCCTGATGAGGTTACTGGTTACTGATGCAAAAATGCGCTAGCATCTTCCTCTTTCTTCTGATTGGAATGTTCAGTGTGCAGCTAGTCGATGTAGCGGCTGTCGAATCCATTGTTGGTTCTCGGTTTGTATTTAAGCGTGTCAGAACCACCACGAGAAGGTACTATACTAGTCCCGTTGTTGTTTCTGTGTGGTTCTCTGTGTCTAGAAAGCACTCCGCCATAACCTGTAGGGGCACATTCTATTCATCCATTTAAATCACCTATAACAACAACTTCGTTGTGATTGTTTTCATAGACTCTTTAAAGCTGTTCATAGAAAGAATCTTTCACCTCTGCTGTTGCGTCTTCATCAGGGCCGCATAGTACTATGAAAGTTAATTTCGTGTTCGATCATTCTTGAATTGTGATAGAAGGAGACAAGCAACACCAGCCTGAGCCATTTTTCTTCTTGCCATCCCAGAATGTATAGGATTGCATCGTTGTGTATTCCTTTGCAGCCTTGGCCTTTTTTCTGGTCTCCGTAATACCTAAGATTTGCACTCCAGCTCTCTGCATTTTTTTCCACAAACTCCACCTCTTTTCCGTTAATACTCTTACTATTCCATGTTGCATACAGTTCAGTGTCAGTTTGATCAGTACGGATTTTCTTTTTGTCATCTTTTAATCAATTGATGTTTTCGGTGTATAAGAGATTTGTCCATAGCACCCAAGCTTGCTAGGAGGGCTGCTTCCTTCATGATAGATATTCATAGTTACTACTTCCTGAGATCAAAACACTTAGTTCCTTCAGTCAGGTTGCAGAGGGGAGCCCCCTCTTTTCTCATCCGAGCTTGGGACCGGTAAAGGCGGTGTTGGTTACAATGAAGTTGGAGCGATTTGGACTTACCTGGATTCACTCTTTTATTATCCATAGTCATACCGACTCTTCATGTTTGTTCTGTTTCCATTCATCCATATCTAACATTCCTTAATTCGTAAAATATTTAGAATCTCTCAACAAGCGCAAGCAGCGGTTTTCAAGATCTTGACAATCTTTAACTTAGCAAGCGAGTTTTATCTTACGACTTCTACACATCAATTAGTAGAAATAGATAGTTTTCTAAAATAATCAATATCTAAAAAAAAATACATAATCAATCATACATACATAGATTGATTAAAAAAATAACAACACGACGTAAACTATAATTAGTAAATTGATTAGTATTATGATAGATAACTATGTTATTACAAGAGTATACCTTAGAGGTTTCAGACTTGTTTTTGTTACGAACTAGCAGTGTAGCTAATAACCAGAGATATCATGAAAGTGTCCGATTGTATTGCATGTATTTTGCATCCACTGATAGTGTTGGGATCTATATTTGGGCCATGTGTTATAGTTGCTCACTGTCCACATCGCACAAAAAATGTGACTTATAGAGTGAAATTCTGTACATCAAAAAGATACTTCAGAATGTTATGGTTACTTCTTTTACCTTTTGCAATATACCTGATATTTAATATTATCGAATTTTATGAGAGTAATACTTTTAGTAAGAAAGTAGTTATAATTGCCGAAACGTTATTTTATTCATCGGCAATTTCACTTGTTATTGTCGCAAAAATCAATTGCGGAATTAAGTTGAAAGAATTAAATGGGCTTGCTAGAATAATTGAAAATTGGCATCGTTATGGACTGCATACGATACTCGACTACAAAACAACTAAGATTTATAGAAGAAAGATTTGTATACTCGTCTTTTTAAGTTTGTCATTAACTTTATACTTTTCGATTCGTGCATTTCTTCATCTTTATCATTCTGATATTAAAGTGGCGATACTAAAAGTGTCCGTTTTATTCATGGGTTTTATAATGCAATCATCACTGTTTTTTCTAGAAATTACACTATGCGCCATCTATACGAGATTATTTCAAAAATGCTTTGAGGAAATTCAAAATGTCTTAACCGAAGAAACTAAAAATTCTCAAGGAAATATTATCGCAAAAAACATAACACATATAGCTCTGCCAAATACGTTTGTACCTTTAGAATTAAAACTGAAAAGATTGAACATTTTATACATGAACATAGTAAGCAATTACAGACTACAAAACTCATTTTTGCAACCAGCATTTGCATTCTTCTGGATAGAGGTTGTCGCTATATTGATTTGCAACTTTTTTATTATGCTGCTTGTCTACAGCAATCTAATTGCGGCGGATCCGTTATTGGAATTGAAATCGTTTATAACTATGACTGTAATTACTTTGTACCTGATTCTATGTGAAAAGCTCATGGGTATAGTAAGTAATTATAATAATCTTTTATGCATGTTTCCATTTCATACTCCCTGAAATATCGTGACGCAAGAACATCTTTTTTTGTGTGATGCAAATACGAATATTCAATGCTCTGCCTAAGACCCCCAAATGACTAGTCCGGTGCGTTTGTTAAAAACATACAAAATGGACAAAACCATGAAAGATGATAATTGAAGTTTGAGTTTCGCGTTGGATTATTTGATTCCTTTCTGTATATGGGAATTTATTTAAAACATCATACATAGATTAATTTATCTTTCCTTCAAATCAAATAACACCGAAGCTATTTGGTTATTACCAATTAATTACGTTTGATGATTTGATTTCATTCTAGTTTGATAATATATCGATCGACATAACATTTCATTTGTTTTTTCAAAAGACATAAATACATAATCATCAAATATTTATTTGTCCGTCATTAGAGTTAACAAACATAAATTTGATAAATGCGTTTCATTTCAGAGCAAAGATATTCTGTCTTTCTTGTTCAAATATCCAATTAGTAAATTAAGTACAGCGGAAGCAGCCCAAGTACGTAATTAATTTCTCTAATATTCTAGACAAATCATTATTTATTCATATTAATTTCAGGTCGAAATGCTTATAACAACTTTGAATATCCAAAAGCCCGTATTGAGAGCTTCAGATATTTTTACTGTTGGTACTAGACTTTTAGCTTCAGTAAGTGAAGTTTATTATTTATTTCTTATTTTATGTAATAACAATTACTTTATAGATATCTGGAACGGTTGTAACCTACGTTTTGGTAGCCTTACAGTTTCATGCATCTTGGACGAAACAATAAAATTAATTTAGCAATAATAAAATGGAGGTGTCTCATAAAAGATATTTAACTACCATGAAAATTAAATTGTAGCTATAATTACCTTTTTAAATTAAACATTATTAATTTTCATGTTGTTTTGATTGAAGCCAAACGCCAATACAATTATTCTTTGTAACACTTTTCAAGTCCACTAATTAAGCGAAAATGTACTTCGATATCTATTTCATACTGTTTTCGTTAGAAAGTCACAATTCGAGTACTCCTAATCTCTTTGTCAATAAATACAAATGAATAATTGTAATCAAACGCGTTTCTAAGTGAGCAAACGTCAACTCGTAAAACAGGAGTAGTTTGGACCTACCTGGTAACACTCTTTTATTATTTAATAATTCTAGCCGTAACCAAAACAGATTAGAGGAAACAAAAGGCAATATGTCTATTGATTTCATACATATTTGTGTTAAACAATTATCGTTTTCACAACATTTACTTTTACAATCCTTACTTACTTAATCCTAAAGCCTTTTTACCCTTGCGAGTGTCAGGCTGTGTGAAGTTGAACTACCGTCTTGAGTTTCTCTTCACTGCTTCCCTCCAGGCTTTTCTTTCCAGTGATCGTCTGCGAATCTCGTTCCACTTGATCTCTCTCCTTTCTACCGCTTGCCTGACTCGTTTTACCTATGTCACTCGTAGTCTTCCCTTTTTTTCTTCCTGGCTGTCCTGGCTTCATACACTCTTCTTACTGACCTATTCTCCTCCATTCTCATAACATGTCCTAGCCATCTTAATTGTCCTTTCTCTATTTTGTTTTGCACTGGTTTCGTCTGTAGTTTTTCTCTAAACACAGTGTTTCTTATTCTATTTAATATTGTTTTTTCCTCTAGTTTTCTAAGGAATCTCATCTCTGCGCTCTGAATTTTTTCTTTTTGGTTCTTTGTCATTGTCCATGCTTCAGATCCGTAGGTAAGGATTGGGGTTACTACTTTTTTGAATATCTGTGCCTTTTTTTTTGTCTATGTATCTCCTTCTTGTTTAGAAATGTGGAATTTGAAAACAAATGTTACCAGACATTATCAGACCGCGCTGAGTTTAATTTCAGTCAAATCTAGCCCTGCTAAGTCTACAAACTTGATGTATCTAAAAGAAGACTATTGATATAATGTTAATGCTCAGATTGAGTGCCAGTAGGTAATGTTGAAAGCACACCAGCAGAAAGACCACTGTACAGGTAAGGCTGGCTCCTCTTTAAGCAAATAATGAAGACACTTCTTTAAACAGTTTTTGTAGGCTATATCGTGGTGTAACACTTGAAAGACTTGAGATACCTTTGCTTATCACGAATGCAACAAAACTTTACTAATACATTTTTCTGTTTGTCGCTTTATATTTTGACAATCTGTTCAGTAAAATAGAATAATGAGTAATTTGATTCTAACCTAACTTATCTAGTGAAACCTCTTAAGCTAAAGTCTTACTCATTAGTATCCTTTAGTTTCTATCAACTTACTGCTTTATTATACACTAAACTATCGTGTACACTACCGCACTATACTCTGCTTTTTATCACACCACTTCACCAACTCAAAAGCTTTGGTTCTTTTGAGTCGTCTTTTGAGGTTTGTGTTGTATTCTTCACGAATTTGGCATACTTAGAGATGCTCTGGTTAACAGTGTCGATCTTCAAATCTTAGTCAATGTTGCCCTTTCTCACATACCAACGTGCATCTACGATGTTCCTTAATACCTTATTCTGAACCCACTGTATTATTTCAAATATTGCTTTCAATAGCACAACCCCATAGCTGTATTCCATAACTCCCAACAGGTTTGAGTATCTGATTATACAAAAATGTTTTGTTGTAAATGCATAACTTGAAAGAGCATTCCAGTAAACAGTACATTTTATTATATCTGAGACCGAATTCTTTTCGTTTGTTTTTGACGTGTACTCGCCTTCAAAGCTTAGCGTGAAGGGTGATTCCCAGATACTTAGGAACATTTTCATGCGGGATCTGGGCATCACTTATTCTGACTGGAAGGTATTGTTACTTTTGATTAGTCGAATCAACATGAATAGACTTAATAGTTTCGTTTAGTTTGATTCTCCAGTTTTTGATCCATGTATTGATCTTATCCATAGAGGCTTGTAGATTCTGTGCTTCTTCTTCGTGAGCGTTTCCGACTGATGGTCGTCAAAAAAAGCATCCAAGTCAGATTTTGGAATGTCTCTGGAATATAGTAAGTAAAGAAGAGGTCTAAGAAGTAGGTAGGAAGAAGGGTAGGTTCTCTCTCTGGGTGGATCGAGAGTAAGGAGAATGGGGGAGTGATCCGAGCTCTTATTTTTCTAATTCATGTTGGTGGAGCCCACTAGAGTTCCATTGTAGAAAGCAAAATTGCTTAGTCATTCCTTAACTTTAAAATCGCTTATTCCGCGCGTTTTTCAAGATGGGGAATTCTGTTGTCTATTGCATTCAGTCTGTTCAAAATTTGTTATAGCAGAGCGTAAGTAGACGAACTTGGATTTTGCTTTTGTTGTTTTGTATAATTCTGTATTAAGTTTAAATATAGCTCTCGACCAATTAATTACAATTTTCAATTAAGATGGCCAAAGATAAGCTAACCAACAGACTATACATTTTAATTGAAAGTCCTAATAATTGTATCAATACTTTAGAGAAAAACAGTAATCAGTAATCAACTCTTTTATTTTAGACAATTTATGTATCTGCAATTTTCATCGTGCTTACAGTAAAGATAATTTCTTCCCGATCAGAATAATATAAAAACGTGCAAGTTAAAAATCCAAAAATAAGACATGAGAACATCCGATTGTATCGCCTGTACGTTACGCCCAATCTTACTGTTGGGATCTGCATTTGGGCTATGCTTTACGGTTGCTCATTGTCTACATTCGGAAATTATAATTTCCCCTGTGGAATTTAGTAAACCATCAGGATATCTTACAATTGCATGGATATCAGTTTTACCAATTGCTATGGCAAGCTTTGTACTTAACCTTGTTAATTTTTTCTCAAGCGAAGCTTTTAGTAAGAAGGTATCAATTATTGCTGAAATGATACTTGCGTTGTCCTCAATTACAATAATTGTTTCCGGAAGGATAAACCGCCAAATTAAGTTAAAAGAATTAAATGCCCTTGTCAGAATTATTGAGAATCGACGTTACTATGGATTGCACACAGTACTTGATTACGAAACAACAGCATCCTTCAAAAAAAGAACTTGCATGTTAATGTTGTCATGTCTTTTATCAGCTTTATGTTTTTTAATTTGTTCATCATGTCAGCAATTACACTCCGATATTATTGTTTCGGTTCTGGATATACTAACACGGACAGCACTGTTTTGCCATCAGATTGCTTTGTCTATCGTGTATATAATATTATTTAGAATTTAGCAAAGACAGCAAACGCCGCGCCACCCCCGTTGGTTACAATGAACTGACTTAGTCCTGATCCGTCATCTACCTGTCCTAAGCTAGTTGGGCAGCTTGACTCCAACTGTAACCACGCACTCTTAGGAGAGAACTGATGTTATCAACCCAGGAGGTCCGTCTTCTTCCACGAGGTCTTCTTCATTCAACCCTCGCCTCTAGTGCTTGTTTTGGGTATCTGGAGTTTTCCCTGCGCTGGACATTGCCAAACCATCTCAGCCGAGACGCCCTCACCTTGTCCAACATAAGGTTTAATTTATGTTTGCTTTCAGCCCCATTTTTTTCCAAAGCCATAATCAATATGTTGAGATTGTATTGCAACTTGTGAGCTGAGTCCGCCATTAATACTACATCAGCGGCATATATTAGCGAATTTACTATTATCGAAATCAGTCGCCAATGTTTCAGCTTGAATATCTTGAAGCTTGAACATTTCTTTAACGTCATGTCTATCACTGCAGTAAACAGCAAGGGGCTCAGGATATCTTCTTGTCTTACTCCAGAGTTGTTGATACAAAACTTCTTTGAGATACAGTGATTGGACTGTACTTCGTTTCTGCATGTTCAATAGACGCTTTTGAATTCTTTTAGTCAGTTTGTTTGAGACGCAGTAACTTCTCAAGGCTTGCCATATGGATCCCCAAGCTATCACAAATATGGCGTCCTGAGTTCCTCGGTTAGGTCGATAGCCGTACTGACCTTCCTCCAGTTTTGCCTTCATTTATGTTCTTAGTTCCTTCTCCAGTATACGTCCATAGACCTTTCGGGCACATTGAGTAGTGAGATGCCTCGATGGTTACTGCATTCACGGTTATCTCCTTTGTCGATATCTCCCAAGCGAGTGAAGCAGGCCCCATAAACTTCAGCATCTCTGGAGTAATATCATCTTTTCTGGCAGCTTTACCCAACTTAATCTTAGAAAAAGCCTCCTGTACCTCAACAAGATTCGGAACTGCGCCTGAATGATTGCTGGTCAGCTGTCTTTGACTTTCTGTTTCTCATCATTACTGTCTTCCCATGTCACAGGAGCTCCTGAAAGTTTCTTTCATCTTTCCATGATCTTATCTGGCTTTGTAAGTATGGCCCCATCCTTACTCTTTATGAATTTAAGAGGACAGTCTCCCTTTGTCTCCTTACGTATGTTCTTCATCACTTTGCAAAACAGTCTTTAATCTTCCTCAGCACTCTGTTCTAGAAAACTGCCAAATTCCTTTCAAGCCAATTGTCGTTGTGAGGACGGTAGTTTTAAAGTTCTGCCACGCCTTTTCCAGTTCTACGTCTCCCTTCCAACTTGTCAACTCCATAGCCTTTTCCATTAGCTTCTCCTGGAAGTGCAATGTAACTTCCCACGTCTTTAGCTTACACAAGCCTTTAGGCGAGTCCTCTTCTTTCTTATTTTACCAGTATCGGTGTCACTTTGAGGTTTAGTTCTAGTAAGAACAACAAGATTGCGATTGCTGAGTATTTCTGCTCCTTTCATTACTTGAATGTCTCTGACGAGGTTGAATGAACTACGGTGCACTGTAATACAGTCGATGATTGATTTTTGTTTCCTAGCAGGTTCCACACGGGGAACATGAAGTCCAGAATGACTAGGTCAGTCCCCAGACAGAATGGAAGCAATCGTTTCCTTTTGTTGTTTCTGTGTGGTTTTCTATGTCTAGCAAGCACTCTGCCATAGCCTGTACGGTCACATTTGATTCTTCCATTTAGATCACCCATAATAGTAACTTGGTTGTGAATGTTAGTATAGACTCTTTGAAGCTGTTCATAGAAAGAATCCTTCACGTCTGCTGTTGCGTCCTCATCAGAGCCGTGTAGTACAATAAAAGTTAATTTCATGTTTGATCTTTCTTCAATTGTGACAGAATTAAACAAGCAACACCAGCCTGAGCCCTTTTTCTCTTTGTCATTTCGGAATATATAAGGATTGCGTCGTTGTGTATTCTTTCGCAGCCTTGGCGTCTCTTTAACCTAAGGTTTGCACTCCAGCTCTCTTCATTTTTTCCACCAACTCCACCTCCTTTCCGTTAATACTCCTAACATTCCATGTTGCATACTTGAAAATGGGCGCCAGTACAGTGTCCGTTTGATCAGTCCGAATTTTCCTTTTTGTCTTGTTTTAATCAGTTGATGTTTTCGAGCTTGTTGGGAGAGCTACTTCCTTAAGGCGTACAAGCACGCTTCCCTTCTGCTTCATGATAGATATTCATAGTTACTACTTTCTGAGACCAGAACACTCAGTTCCTCCAGTCAGGTTGTAGAGGGGAACCCTCCACCTTTTCCATTCGAGCTTGGGGCCAGCAATGGCGGAGTTGGTTAGAATGAAGTTGGAGCGATTTGGACCTACCTGGACTCACTATTTTATTATCTAATAGTCATACCGAATCCTCATGTCTGTTCTGTTTTCATTCATCCATATCTAACATTCCTTAATTCGTAAAATATTTAGAATCTCTCAACAAGCGCAAGCAGCGGTTTTGAAGATCTTGACAATCTTTAACTTAGCAAGCGAGTTTTATCTTACGACTTCTACACATCAATTAATAGAAATAGATAGTTTTCTAAAATAATCAATATCTAGAGAAAATCATAATCAATCATACATACATAGATTGATTAAAGAAATAACGACACGACGTAAACTATAATTAGTAAATTGATTAGTATGATGATAGATAACTATATTATTACAAGAATATACCTTAGAGGTTTCAGACTTGTTTTTGTTACGAACTAGCAGTGTAGCTAATAATCAGAGATATCATGAAAGTGTCCGATTGTATCGCATGTATTTTGCATCCACTCATAGTGTTGGGATCTATATTTGGGCCATGTGTTATAGTTGCTCACTGTCCACATCGCACAAAAAATGTGACTTATAGAGTGAAATTCTGTACATCAAAAAGATACTTCAGAATCTTATGGTTACTTCTTTTACCTTTTGCAATATACCTGATATTGAATATTATCGAATGTTATGAGAGTAATACTTTTAGTAAGAAAGTAGTTATAATTGCCGAAACGTTATTTTATTCATCGGCAATTACACTTGTTGTTGTCGCAAAAATTAATTGCGGAATTAAGTTAAAAGAATTAAATGGGCTTGCTAGAATAATTGAAAATTGGCATCGTTATGGACTGCATACCATACTCGACTACAAAACAACTAAGATTTATAGAAGAAAGATTTGTATACTTGTCTTTTTAAGTTTGTCATTAACTTTATACTTATCGATTCGTGCATTTCTTCAGCTTTATCATTCTGATATTAAAGTGGCGATACTAAAAGTTTCCGTTTTATTCATGGGTTTTACAATGAAATCATCACTGTTTTGTCTAGAAATTATACTATGCGCCGTCTATACGAGATTATTTCAAAAATGCTTTGAGGAAATTCAAAATGTCTTAACCCAAGAAACTAAGAATTCTCAAAGAAATATTATCGCAAAAAACATGACACAAATAGTTCTGCCAAATACGTTTGTACCTTTAGAATTAAAACTGAAAAGATTGAACATTTTATACATGAACATAGTAAGCAATTACAGACTACAAAACTCATTTTTGCTACCAGCATTTGCATTCTTCTGGATAGAGATTGTCACTATATTGATTTGCAACTTTTTTATTATGCTGCTTGTCTACAGCAATCTAATTGCGTCGGATCCCTTACTGGAATTAAAATCGTTTATAACTATGACTGTAATTATTTTGTACCTGATTCTATCTGAAAAGCTCATGGGTATAGTAAGTAATTATAATAATCTTTTATGCATGTTTCCATTTCATACTCCCTGAAATATCGTGACGCAAGAACATCTTTTTTTGTGTGATGCAAATACGAATATTCAATGCTCTGCCTAAGACCCCCAAATGACTAGTCCGGTGCGTTTGTTAAAACATACAAAATGGACAAAACCATGAAAGATGATAATTGAAGTTTGAGTTTCGCGTTGGATTATTTGATTCCTTTCTGTATATGGGAATTTATTTAAAACATCATACATAGATTAATTTATCTTTCCTTCAAATCAAATAACACCGAAGCTATTTGGTTATTATCAATTAATTACGTTTGATGATTTGATTTCATTCTAGTTTGATAATATATCGATCGACATAACATTTCATTTGTTTTTCAAAAGACATAAATACATAATCATCAAATATTTATTTGTCCGTCATTAGAGTTAACAAACATAAATTTGATAAATGCGTTTCATTTCAGAGCAAAGATATTCTGTCTTTCTTGTTCAAATATCCAATTAGTAAATTAAGTACAGCGGAAGCAGCCCAAGTACGTAATTAATTTCTCTAATATTCTAGACAAATCATTATTTATTCATATTAATTTCAGGTCGAAATGCTTATAACAACTTTGAATATCCAAAAGCCCGTATTGAGAGCTTCAGATATTTTTACTGTTGGTACTAGACTTTTAGCTTCAGTAAGTGAAGTTTATTATTTATTTCTTATTTCATGTAATAACAATTACTTTATAGATATCTGGAACGGTTGTAACCTACGTTTTGGTAGCCTTACAGTTTCATGCATCTTGGACGAAACAATAAAATTAATTTAGCAATAATAAAATGGAGGTGTCTCATAAAAGATATTTAACTACCATGAAAATTAAATTGTAGCTATAATTACCTTTTTAAATTAAACATTATTAATTTTCATGTTGTTTTAATTGAAGCCAAACGTCAATACAATTATTCTTTGTAACACTTTTCAAGTCCACTAATTAAGCGAAAATGTACTTCGATATCTATTTCATACTGTTTTCGTTAGAAAGTCACAATTCGAGTACTCCTAATCTCTTTGTCAATAAATACAAATGAATAATTGTAATCAAACGCGTTTCTAAGTGAGCAAACGTCAACTCGTTGATTACAGTAAAACAGGAGTAGTTTGGACCTACCTGGTAACACTCTTTTATTATTTAATAGTTCTAGCCGTAACCAAAACAGATTAGAGGAAGCAAGTATATCCCCATTTTCTTCAGCGTTCTCTATATGAGTTCTCTAGTCACCCTGTCGAAGGCTTTTTCGAAGTCTACAAAACATAAATCTTCTTTCAGTGCCTTTTCGATGATTTTCCGTACTATAAAAATAGCATCCATTACTCCTCTATTTGGTCTGAAGCCGCACTGTGAGTCTTCTAAGGTTTGCTCTATGATTTCTCCTATTCTTCTTTCTATTATTTTTTGGCGTATAGTTTTGCTGTTGTGCTGGGCAGGATGATTCCTTTTAATTTTTGCACTCCCTTGGGTCTCTTTTCTTGTATATTGGTGCTATAATTCCTGGTTGCCAATCACCTGGGGCTATCCCTTTATTTAGTATTCTGTTCATCAGTGTTACTAGCGTCTTCATTATTTTGTTTTTTTCTGCCTTTATCATTTCTATAGTGGTATTGTCTATTCCCGGTGCCTTGCTACCCTTTGTCTCGTTTATTGCGTCTATTACTTCCCTCTTTGTTATTGCGACTTCTTGCGTCTGTTATTTATATTCTATCCCTTCCTGGTTATACTCTACTAGGGTCTGCCTTATTTCTTCTTCCTTTCTTTCCAGTAAGTTCATGAAATATTGTTCCCACCTCTCTATAATCTTCTTTTCCTCTATTACGATTTCAGGTAAAGGTTTAAGATCTTCCAGATCGTTACCCTACAAGGGGGAGGGGGATTCAGAACTTTTGCTTAGGAAGATATTCTTAGTTTTGTACGGGAGTCAGGTAGATTCAGGCTAAAAGCAAAGAAAAAAGCAGCAAGCAGTTGAGGAAATTGCAGGGGGTTAGTGAAAAAGGCCATTTGCTAGGCCTCCTACGTCTTGACCAAGCGATGAGATGACAACATTTCTGTCATAAATCATGTCATAAATTATGTCTTTAAGTATGATTGTCTCTTGAAACTTTGTTTGGGTCAAACCAAGTACTAGGTATTGCAAACAAAATCAAAGGTCTGGAACTTCGGGAGTACATTAGTAAAACAGTTACGGATTCATTTTCTAGCGAACGGCATAATGACCTTGACTCTCATCATTGGTTTTGACCGTTCAGTATTGTTCCTGACGTGGAATATAAATTTATTTTGACTATCTTACTGTTTTATGCGGCACTCTTCTAGCCTTCAGATGTACTTCGTCTAGAAGATTCAGGAACTAGAGCAAGTGCTGCAAAGATAGAAGAATATAGAGTAGTTAGGCTGTGGCAGAAGGTCTTACTTTGATAAAAATGGGTAAAAAAAAGTGCCAAATTTTAGAACTATGACTGTTGTTAATCAAAGCTGGAAGTATCTCCACATATGGAAATAGCGCAAGAAAAATTGTGAGAGTGACGATAGTACATCCCTTCTAGTGATTGATGGTGAAGTCTTAGTCTACATATTAAAGCGTGGAGATGTCAGAAATTTTGAAGAATATGTAGAGAAAGTATTTCTACAATACATCAGAAATGAAAAAGATCCATTCAAATACAGTGCTTAAGGAATTCTGATCGAGATTTCTGAGACGTTCCTGAGAGATTCCAACAAGAGCTAATTCATTGACTTAACACCATCAACAAACATTAAAAGTGTAAAGATTGCACCTACATTAGACAAAAATATCTTGACATTAAATGCTGCGGCCGAACAATCAGTCATACATACATACAACCAACTCATTACCTTTCCATTTCTTACGGGCAGGTCCAAAACTTCTTGCAGGTTGACCACCCGGCTTTTGCTTCTTACTCCAAACAATGTATTTTAAAATCGATTGTTGTTCTGCGAGTGAGCACCTTTTCAGTCAGAAAAGAAAAAGTGTGAGAACAGTAGGCTGTGGTGTTGGTGATGCCTGCAATGCCTTGATGGTGTTGTTTCCCAAAGCGACTATTCCTTGATGTACCAGTATTACAGCAGTGGAAACACGGTTTGGGTATTTACTCTGATATTTGCTTTGATTATGATTCTTCAACGTTGATTCCTGATTTCCCAGGAGAATTGGAGACTGTTCTAGAAACCTATCTCCTCTTCAGCTTAGTGGGAACGTCGCGTCGAGGCAGATCAGCTACACGTGTATGCTACGTTGATGGTAGCAGCGGTTGTAAGATGGTGGTTGCCAATACATAGAGTATTTCCAGTGATAAATGCACGATTTTGGCTTTAATTAGCTTCTTTCGGCGTGTACAAATGATCCTTCACGGGATCCTACTTCCGCACAAGCTTCCTGTAGAGCTAGAACTCGGTGGCAGACGATAGTGAGAAAACGGAGTCAGGAACAGAGTCTGACTGACTGGTTATTGTGTATGCACGGTTCCCAAGGAGCCGTTGATCGTTCTACAAAAAATTATTTTCCTCTTTGACCAAGATAGATTATGTTGACTGTGGATAGTAAAACTGGGCGTCGGCGTCGAGTTGCCAGAGAAGCCACTTTGATGTTGGATACCGAAGTAAAGCAGCGGCGATCGAAGATTGGACGGCATCACCCGAAGTGTTTTGTGGACGGAAAATTCTCGGAAGTACGGTATCCGTGCGTGCTCTGTGCTTAGCCTAAGAGACATAGTTAACGGTGGAACAAAACTAGTACTTTTCAGAACGGCAACCATCGCGACTAATTATCATGGTGGTTTTGGAATTTCTAGTTTGAGGTCGCTTGCGGAATGGTGTTACAGAACCTGTTCTGGGTATTGTCTTATCTGTGGCGCTGTTCCGTGGTAGCTGTAGGTTTCTCTTTTTCTTTGTCCTGGATTGTCGATTGTGGTGGTCGACGGTGGTGTTAGCCGTTGAGGGTACTTATGGCGATAGTAAAGAGAATTTATGAGATTGGTTTGTGGAGTGTGAGCAGTAAATTAAGGGATTTTTTTTGAGGACGTCCTCTAATTCGAAGGAGAGGTTTTCGGCGTTATCGAGGAAGATCCCGGGGGTGTTTTAGGTTGCGTTTGGGCTTTGTGGTTGAACTCTAAGGGTATCTAGGGCACTTTTTTAAGCATTCCAAGCGCACGTGGAATCTCAGTCAGGCAGCATACTACCATCACGGTTTCAGACGAAGAATTCCCACAAAGACGCCTTGTTACAGCATATGGAGATGTAGAGGAGAACACGAAGAATCCTGGGATGCCGCAATTGAGTGTATAGAGCAATGTTGCTGAGCAAACTTTAAGCAAAGCTTCAGTTCCGCACTCCAGTTCATCGTGGAGGTGAAAATAATGTCTAGATAGATGACGGAAGGTAAGCCCAAGAATGCCAGGCAAACATCTCCAAAGTCTTCTTACTCCATCAGAATTTTAGACCCGTTGGCAAAGCTGCAGAAAATTGCCCATAGGGTAGTGCCACTTGCGAATTGAGAAAGGTTACCTGCTGAATTAAGCGAGCTAGGGATATCTCGAAAATAAAAAATGAACAGGAGCAAAAGGATTGAGTCTTGGACGAATCCTGCGTGGTGGCACGAGGGCAAGAAGCTGCTAATTAGTCTAATAGAGTGAAGATTTCGGCTACCAGGAGCTTGTCGAAAACCCGTTTGATATCTGAGATGGCTAAAAGGCAGCAGTTGAAGTTGATAGAGACTGCGGCATCCGTGTTTAAGCAAAAGCCTAGATTCCTTGAGTCTATTGACCAAGATTCTCTCGTATACCTTACCCAGAAGGTTCAGAAGAGTAAAATAGCAATAGAAAGAGTGTAAAATCGGATTTTTTCCGGGTTTTGAAATTATGACGATCATCGCTTCATTCCAAACTTCGGGGACCGCAATCGCGATGGTGAAGAAGAAAGAGTTGGGCACCGGCTGGAACGGAGAAAAAATTATCTGTGGCCAGTCCAACTCGAAAAGTTCATTAAAGTAGTGAGACTACTAGAAGGGAAAGAATGACTGAAAATACAGAGAACCAATGCCGTAGTCTTAACAAGGACAGTCGGTCCGGGGATGAACTCCCGTACTTCTTCGATGACTAATTTGATGTGTTGCACAAGCATGATCTAGTTGAGGTTTAACGGATCTCTGTATCACCAGCTGCTGCAAACGGTACGCAAGGTCAAGTTTAATAAACGGAAATAAAAACAGTACTTTGGTGGAATTTATACTACTGCACCGGACTAGCAGAAGGGAAGCCTCTAAATCGTAAGTGAGCAATCCGGAGAGGAATAAAGTTTATGGAAAAAATGCAATCAAAGTGATAAGAAACAAGTTTCTAACTGGCAAGTGATGGTTTAATAATAGTAGAAATGACAAGAGAAAATTACAAAAATATCCATTTAAGGAGGTAATTTAAATATTACTCGCATTATGAAAATTGATATATGTATCAAACGTTAATTAAACTTAAAATCCTAATAGTAAACATCCAGATATTTTAATTGAGATAATAAAATGCTGTGCATCTC
Organism: Ignelater luminosus; assembly: GCA_011009095.1. Taxonomy (NCBI): domain Eukaryota; kingdom Metazoa; phylum Arthropoda; class Insecta; order Coleoptera; family Elateridae; genus Ignelater; species Ignelater luminosus. The sequence continues at coordinate 125,792 of VTPC01091030.1, read as the reverse complement.
TTTAAATATTTATTTAAAAATAATTTTCTTTGTTGATTTCATCAACAATATTGTATCAGTTCGCGAAAACAAACACAAAAGATAAGTAAGACTCTTGTTACATACAGCGTCTCATTTGCATCTTAGATATAATACGTTTTTTCCTATTTTTGGATAGGGCAGGTAGAAGGGTCAAGTATTTCAACTTTTCTCTTTTATTATTAAAATGAGCTTACTCCCTTACAAAATTAAACGTAGTTAGAGGAGAACCGGTACTCACATGATGCGAGTTTAGTACATTAAACATCACAGGATCTTGAAGAATATCCGAAAGAGCGTTTTCAAATTTTTTTCTGATTATGTTTTATTTTATTTTTCCGGCAATTGTTTTAATTATTATTGTGATTGGATTTTGTTTGTGGGATGTAACTAAACCACAATGTTATCCACCAGGTAATTATGAATCAATTAATTATTATTATTAAATAAACTTACAATTAGTTTCATTTTGCATTAGGCCCAAAATGGTTACCAATTGTTGGAAATTATATTTATTTTAAGAAAATGCACAATATATTAGGTTATACTCATCTTGTCTGGGCGCAACTAGCTGAAAAATATGGATCTGTAGTGGGACTTCGTTTAGGGCGCAATTTAGTGGTGACAGTGTCTGGGGTTGAAGCTGTTAAGGAAGTTCTTACAAGGGATGAATTTGATGGACGTCCCGATGGATTTTTCTTTCGACTTCGTACGTTTGGTAAACGATTAGGTGAGTAATCTAATTATTTTTATTTAATATTATTAGAACTTAATCTCATTTATATTTAGTATTTTTTTGGCTTTGGATTTACTGTAGGTATATAATTAATTGATTATGACTCGAATTATTTCATACAAGGTTTAAAAAGGAATCTCGCATGTTTTATGTTAGGACCGGTTTTTTCGGGAGGGTTCTTTTATAATCATTTAAAGTCAGGTGAAGAATCCTGCTTGGAATGTTTTTGAACTGATATAAATACTGACCTAAGTCAAGGGTAACTAGTATATCCCAAAATTTATATCAACATGGGTGAGAAATCAATGACATACTAAATATGTTGATGTCACCTTAGAAGGACTCTACGTATTTGTATTAAAGTTTTTAAAGTTGTTTTACTTTTATTACTTAAATTATTATTAATGTTGAATAATCTGAATTCAATTTTGTATACTAATAAATTAAATAAATAAAATTCTATAGAGATAAGGCATCTTGAAACTAAATATTTTGTGTAATGCATTGCACACGAATTAATTAAGCAAAAAATAATAACAAACCAAAATCACACAAGGACTCTCATGCAAAATACAGCATATTAAATCAATATTAATTCTAGTTTTAAAAATTACTAAATAACTGGGAAAAACTTAACACTGATATATAAATTCAATAAAGATTAACACAGTAAACGCGGTACATTCCGAACAGAAATTGAATTTTACATTTGAAAAGATCATTTTTGAGTTACAGAAAATACCGTGAAATGATTCTGAAAGTTTCTCGATAGGTATTAAATTTTCATATCGGAATCCACTGCAATATGTATATATATATAATTACTTAACTGGTCTCGAAGTTTTTTCAGTACACGATCATTTAATTATGTAACTCAATTGGTAAGCCTACGTATTACTTACTCTATTCCTGGGCCATTTTGGGGTCCACTGAGTTGTTCTCCTTATCATTTCTGTCGGTTTCCTTCTCATGATATGGCCTGCCCATTCTAGCCGTTGTGCTTTTATGTATCCCACAATATTTTCCCCTTCCAGTTGGCCCTTTATTTCTGTATTTGTGTTCAATCTTTCTTCTCCTTGGTTTGTTATATTTGGTCCCACTTTTGTTCTCATTATCTTCATTTCTATTATCTTCAGGTCTTCTTTCTGTTTTGGTCTTTTTACTCAATATTTTGCTTTTTCGTATGTTTCCTATTTTTCTCGGATCTTTTTCTGTTTTACCTTTTCTATCTTCGACTCCTCCTGTTTTTGCTCTTTTATTCTTCGGCAGTTTTATTTTTCTGTAGAATTGTTTTGTGTTATGGTTTCGGTCTATTCGTTCTATTTCTTCCAGTTTTTTTATCTTTTGAATAGTGCATTTGCTATGTTTCCTTTCTTCGTATATGATACTTTCTTCTTGTCTTCTTGTTCTTATCCAGTCTATTTTCTCCGTGTATTTTTCTGTCTATTTTTTTTAGTATTTCTTTGCTGTTGTTTTTGTTATATTATTCTTCATTCTCGTCATGCTTTTTCTATTTTTTGTTGCTCTGTCATTTGATCCGGTATGTTTTTTGTGATTGCTTCTCCTAGTTTTTGTCTCATTTCTTCTTTTTCTAATAGTCTTACATTCTATTTCTTCATATTCTTGTTTCCATTGTATTGTTTTTTGTTCCCAGGTCTTTTATTGTAGCTATAACCAGATACTGATTTATTTCTGCCTGTGCTCCTCTATATGTTCTCGTGTCTACCGTTTCTCTGCTTATTCCATTTTTTTGGTTTTCCATTCTTCCTGCTGGAAGTCATGTTTAATATACCCGCTAGTTGATTTAGCCTGAGTCCGTTGTCGTTTGTCTGATCGTGGATTGTTCCTTTTCCGTTTCCTGTCACTTTGTTCATGTATGATTTTTTCCCTATTTGGGCATTTGCATCTTTTCTTTGGTATTTCTTCACATATTTTGCTCAGATTGTCGTAGAAGTGATCCTTTCCACTTAGTTCTGCCTCCTCCGTGGGGGCATATATGTTTATAACTGAGATGTTATTGCTTTTTATTCTTAGTTAGTCTCAGTAACGCCAGCTTTCCATCCACTGGTGTAAACCGAGTTATGTTATTTACCAAATTTCTTTTTATATAGAATTCTACACCCTTGTTTCCTGTATAGAGAAGTAGGTCTGTCTTTCGTTATTTCTCCCGCTTGAGCTTAGTGTTCGTATTTAGCTCTCTTTTAAGAAGACAGAGCTCCACCCTAAACTATTGTAGGTAGAAATCACAGCTCTATCCATATTCTTAGTTAAGTCTCTCAAGAAGATTAACAAACGGCGAAGCCCGAGCTTCGACTACTAAAGGTGGCCCGTTGGAGAGCGCAACGCGATTCGTACTTTGAATTCAGCTCTCTTGAAAAAATCGACCTTGAACCATCGCAGATGGCCCATTAAGGAAGTTGTAGAGCACAGCCCGATCTCTCTTCGTATTCAGTTCTCTAAGAAGATTAATACAGGAGAAAATGAGACAATAGTCGCAGCCTTATCCCTTTCTAAACAAAGATTTTCACTTCAAGAATGTAAAAAAAGGAGTGCTTTAGCGCGACCTGGCAAGCCGTAGACCTGATGCCCAACCATAGCTGACGTGTGGCTGCAGAGAGGGTTTTAAAGTGGCACAGTGGCTTTGGTTTATAAATCTAATAGCTTTTCAAACTAAAGTTTATTTTATAGTTACTACAGGAGTTTTCTCAGGACTTTTGAAAGCTTTCTGTATATTTAAAAGATTTGGCACTAAACAGGGTTCTATGCAACGACCTTTTGCTGCCGTTTGCTCATGGTGAAAATATTTATATTTGTGTTTTCTATTTGTATAAAATTGGGTTATTAAATCGATCAATGTAACAGACTCACCCTGTAACAAAAAGGGTATTTTTACTATAATTCCAGGCAAATCAAGCGGGGGTAACTAAAAGTAATTCTACACCGTAAGAGTAAAATAAATGTCAGATCTAGAAATAATCATATATCCACTACTAAAAAAATTTTTTCTTTATCCAGGCATAGTATTTTCCGACGGGCAACTTTGGCAAAAACAACGTAAATTCTCTTTACAACATTTAAGAAACTTCGGATACGGTAAAAGGGAAATGGAGCAAAAAGTTATTGAAGAATCAAAAGAACTTATAGAAAATCTAAAGAAGAATTGTTCAAAACCAATATTTATGCATCAAGCTTTTGATGTGGGCGTTCTAAACGTGCTTTGGACTATGATGGCTGGTGAAAGATTTGCTCTAGACGATGCAAGATTAATTAAACTGTTAAAGATAATTCACGACGCCTTCAGACTAATTGACATGTCTGGTGGTTTATTAAACCAAATGCCTTTCTTACGATATATTGTACCAAATACTTGTGGTTATACTCAAATTGTTAATATTTTGACAAGGATGTGGGAATTTCTAGAAGTAAATTATTGTATAAATCTACTAAATTGAATTTACTGTAAAGAAATGTTTCAGGACACTATAGCAGAACACAGGAAAACAGTTTGTAGCTCCTACGCAAGAGATCTAATTGATGCGTTTTTACATAAAATGAATGTAACAGAAGAGTACGATTCTACCTTTAATGGTAATATTCAATTCATTTATTTTGCTGGACATTGATATTTTTTGTCATTACAGATGAGCAGTTGTTGTCGTTATGTCTTGATCTATTCATGGCAGGATCTGAGACTACTAGTAACACTCTAGGATTTGCCATTTTGTATATGCTTGAATATCCAGATGTTCAAAAGAAAGTCCAATTGGAAATGGACGATGTTGTTGGAAGAAATCGTTGGCCAAATATGCAAGATAAAATAAAGTAATCAAACCAATTTGTTTTGTTCTATAATATTACGTAAATGTTTTGATTTTAGTTTGCCATATACAGAGGCAGTTTTAATGGAAATCCAGCGCCGAGCAAATGTTCCACCTTTGGGTGTGGCTCATAGAGCAACGTGCAATACTAATTTGTATGGACATTTAATACCTGAAGGAACTATCATTCTTACCAGTTTATACAGTGTTCATATGGATAAAGATTTTTGGAGAGATCCCATGGCTTTTAAGCCGGAACGGTTTTTAAATGAACATGGAAAATTGGTTGTGCCAGAATGGCATTTTATACCATTTGGATATGGTAAGTATAATTCCTATCAATCTTTTATCTTACAAAAATTTTTTCTAATAGTAGCTCATTCTGTTAAGAAATTTTGTAAAGCAGATCTGATGCATTGTTGATAGTTGTACCATTGCGATTGATGCTTTCAAATTACTGATTAAAGCTATAAAGACTGCATTCCTGGTCACATCTGTCATGAAAGCAAAGAACAATCTGATCATCAACACAAAGTTTTATTTAATCAAATTCGGTTTTGAGCAAAATTATAGAAAAGGGCTTGTTTCGAGTAAAAGCAGATTAAAAGTTGTATGTAGCCCTTCAATATGTTTGTCGTATGTTGAAGAGTGTATTGGATATTTGGAAGGTCATAAAGCTCGGAAAATTTGATGTTTTGATATTGAAGGTTTACTATGTTACTCTTTGGCGAGACCTGCCCTTTTCATATTTAATACTTGCTTGTTCTTAATTTTATTTATGATTATGAATCTACTTTATGTTGTTTTAGGAAAGCGTCGTTGTTTGGGAGAATCTCTAGCCAAAACTAATTACTACTTGTTTTTTACGGCCATGTTACATAATTTTCATATACTAAAGGTACCGAATGACACAGAATTATCATTAGATGGTTACGACGGAGTAACAATTTCTCCAAAACCATTCAAGGCTATTCTTCTTTCTCGTAATGATTAGACTAGAAATAACTCAAATAAAATGTCAAATTGATAATACAATAACACAGTATATTGTAAGTTCATTATTTTGTTTATTGGAAATATATTGTCAAGCAAAATTGATAATTTATTGTAGCTAAAATCCAGATTAGAATAGAAAGCCATCTACATATAGTTAGCAATCCTAGCAATAAACTACTGAAGAACAGTCTCATTCTTCAAAATAAATGTTAAATCTCTGTAAACATGTAAATTACAGCACATAAACTGCCAAAAAACCATTCACACTAAAATAGAGCACAGATACATTAAATAAAAGATTTATTATTACGTAAATTAGTTACAATGAATTTCTCATTCTTGTCAGTGTTATTACAGATGCCAGAAGCAGATGGGGATGAATATAAAAGAAATACATAAATTATGATTTAATTTAGTTTGTAAATTTGATTTTAAAACAATGAATAGCAATGCTAATGTTTATAGAATTTTTCTTTAACATTTTTCTAACTGTTCTAGCCACTGTGAACGCTCATATGTCTGCTTAAATGATTTTTCTGTAGACATTTATAATCACATATTGTACATTCGAAAGGTTTCTCGCTATTATGGCCTTTTATATGTCTCTGTAAATTGCTCTTTGATGTGGATTGGTAATTACACATGTTACACTCGTAAGGCTTATCTCCACTATGAACACGCATATGTGTTTTTAAATTACTCCTCCAAGCGCACTTATAATCACATATTGTACATTCAAAAGGTTTATATCCACTATGAATACTCATATGCGTCTGCAAATTCACTTTTGCTGCATATTTAAGTTTACAGATATCACATTCAAAAGGTTTCTCCCCATTATGAATACGCATGTGTCGCTTTAAATGGTTTTTCTGCGAACTCTTATAATTACATATCTTACATTGAAAAGGATACTCGCCGCTATGGATGCTTAAATGTAATTTTAATTTTCCTTTAGTTGCACATTTATGGTTACATATTTTACACTCAAAAGGTTTATCACCACTATGCACTCGCATATGCGTTTGTAAATTGGCTTTTGTTAAGAATTTATGAAGACAAATATTGCATTCGAAGGGTTTCTCTCCACTATGAACACGCGCGTGTCTCCGCAAATGGTTGCTTTGGGTGCATTCATAGCTACATAGACTACACTTAAAAGGTTTCTCGCCACTATGAACATAAATATGGCATTTGAAACCACTTCTTGTTCTGGTTTTATAACCACAAATATTACACTGAAATTCCTTCTCTTTTTTAGTGTTTACTTGATTTTTTACTATAATCAAAGATCTTGATTCTACAACTTCAGTAACATCATCAAGAGTACCTACGAAGATTACGAATTAATTCGACATAAAATAAATGTAAATGCAGAGAAAGGTTTACCAGTTAATAAAGAAACCTGCTCGTCTTTGAGAAAAAGTTGATGTGGCTTTTTACAATCTTCATCTTCTTCCATTATTTTGAGTTGTATTTCCAAATTACAAATAAGAATAATGCTGTGATCATTGTGTTCATCTGATCGTCAAAAGTAAAAAACCGTTAAGATTCTAGCGATTCTAGTTTACTAAAGTGGTGCCATCTAATCGCAAGCCAGAGCAAGCATTAATTTTTATAACCTAGAAAACATGAATTGTTAATCACCGAGATCTTTATTAATTGCAAAATCTCTTCCATTAAAATAAAAAGAAATCTAGTTTACGTTGCCAAATTCTTCTATGCCATTACATCTAAATGTCATTTGGAATAAATCCCATTACGCCTAAATAACTAAAATAAAACTTTTTAAAGCCAAAACTACAAAACAAATAAACTGCAGATAACTAATTTAACTAAAAAAACAGGCGTAAAACTACGTTTTTTTCTTTTTACTTAACGACGTGGCTCCCATAAAGCTTGATGAATTGTTAAAATGAAGCTCGGCTCAATCCAAACCCGACCCGTGCAGGCCTGTTAACGTAAGTTTCTCACTTTGCAGGTTACGCAGATTGGGTTTCTTTTTGATGGTACGTTAGTTATTCCTATTTGGATTCATGACGCTCATAGTAGCTGACTATTAGATATAGTCTGTCTACTGAATAAGTAGTGACATAAAAATTACCAGTAACTACGCCCAAAAAAGTAGAATTTTAGCATCGCGCCAAAATTTTAGAAAAACACGTGTTGAAAGGTTAATAGTTGTAGAATATTATCGAAATTAAAATACAAAAAGCGTACTCAAGACAAGTATGTCTTGGTGTAGTACGAGAACTTTTAAACGTGCGAATCGGAGCGCTGGTAGATAGTCGTCTAGTACATAATACATCAGAGCAGCTTGTGCTGTTTCTCTTCTAAATTTGTTTTTTACTCATTCAGAAAAGAAATACGTTATAGAATTACTAATTTACAACGCACACATTCTTTTGCATTTACCATCTGATGTTGACCTGTATGAACCTGTAGATAGATTTTCAGCTTTTTCTTCCGAAAATTATGTAGGACACTTAAAACGCCTTTTGAACAATGGAACAAGTCTATTGCAGCAGGTTGCTCGAAGAATAATGAAAGGCTCCCAGAAAAAGTTAACAGTTTACAACTGATTGCAAAATACGGATTTAACGGCTCTTCTGGTCAAACTCAATACAAACAAAAATTTAACGACGAGAATGCGTCAGACGCAAGAATTTTTATAATATTGCTTGTGCCATTACGATTAACGGGAAGTGAAGATGAAAATCTATTTATTTGACGAAATCCTGAACCTTCTTCTCGATTTTGCAGTTTAATAAAGGTACAGTGTACTCGCGAAAACGTTGCCTTCAACTCTACAGGAAAATACCTAAGATTGAAGATCAGATAACTGCGTTTGTTCCCTAGCGAAATACATGGAGATTCTTTGATTGGTAACACCCTGTGGTTATGCAATTTTGCTTCCTCTTTTCTCTAGCTTGACGTACTTACGTAAATCATGTTAGGTAAATAGACACCTGCAGAAACTTTCAATGCGTAACCCTCTTGCATTCCTGTGATCCTGAGCTTCCATATGAGGCATTGGAGAAAAATATTTTTAAAGTCGTGTCTAAAATGTATTGATTCCTAATCAGAATTACATGAGCTGCAAGAGGATGCTGCGGAGCAGGGAATTTTAATTGTTAGTTGCTGCTATCGAAAACCAGGGAAATTCTTTGATTGGTAACTCTGTGTGGTTCTCGATGACTTTGATGTTAGAATGATTAGTTTGGACAAGAAATGCACCCTGTGCATTTACAACCCCACACATACACTGAAAAGGTTTCTCGCCACCGTGAAGGCGTAATTCTTAGTTTGTACAACATAATGCACATATTAAACCTGAATAGTATTTATAATTTGTCAACGTAAAATGGACCTTAAGATGTGGTTAGCTCTTTATAGTTCTCTGTATATAAACCGTTTACGTTATCTATAAAAAGAAGAAAGCGTAGTTTTTTCTTTTTTAGTTAAATTAGTTATGTGCAGTTTATTTGTTTTGTAGTTTTGGCTTTAAAAAGTTTTATTTTAGTTATTTAGGCGTAATGGAATTCATTCCTAATGACATTTAGATCTAATGGCGTAAAGAAATCTGGCAACGTCTCAATGTTTTCTACTGGATCAGTTCTAATAGTCATGGGACATACGACTCTTTTTACCGTGCCAGTTCAATTCGTTCAACTCATTTTAAAGAGTCGTTCACATTGAGTCGTTCATTTGAACTGATTGTGTAAGCACGCACGTTTCATACATACTACTGTAGAAATGTACGATAGGTGCAGTATCGTTCTCACCTAAATTATTGAATAATGTTTAGTCAGTTCTCAAGATCTCTACTCTATTAGATTTTTCTACTCCTTAGAATATAGAAATGAAGTGTATTATTTATTTAATAATTCTTAGAAAATATTATACTTCGATAATCATTAATAAATACACTAAACTTGTATTGCTCTTAGAAATCCAACATGCTTTTCTACTTTCCGAGCATGTATGCACTATCTCGTTCAAAAGAGAATCGTCACTTTCTTGCATTGAACTGTGTAAGTCCAAATACATATTCAGTTCACTGTTTCTTCGTTCGTTCACTCCCCACTCCTCAGTAGAGTCAGTACGAACTTTAAATGCACTTATGTGCTACTGAACTCAATAAACAAATGAACGAACCGTTCAATCGAAAAGAGTCGCATGTTTACCGCTCATTTAAGTGAGTCGTTCATTGTGAACGACTCATTCATGAACGACCCATCTCTACAGTTCTATGCTGTGGCTGGGTTTACCAAAGACTGGGATTTGGTTTTGTTGATTTGTTTTCAATTAGTATTATGCTCATAAAGTACGGCTAACCAACACCTGTAGTAATAAAGGTACATCTGGCTTGAGTTAGCTTACATCTGCGTAATTATTCTAAAGAGAGCAGACAAATTAAAACTATAACTAGACACACTTGTGGGTTTGGATATACATATGTAGGTGATGACTGCAAGATATCCTACACTACACCTACATACACGTCAAAGAAAGAGGAAACTTCTGTTTACTCAGAAAGGAAACAATTAATTATCAATGCTGGTTATATAACTAAAATTATGCCATTTTTCTGTAAACTAATAATGTTTTTATAGATACAATGGATATTTCCCAAGATCATACAGAAAATACATCATTTGAATGCTTCACATGCAACATTAAATTCACTAGTAAACAACATTTGAAAAGGCACTTATTAAATCATAGTGGAAACAAATCTTTTGAATGCAAAATATGCAACAACAAATTCACAACAAAAAGCCATTTAACAAGACACATGCTAATTCACAGTGACAAGAAGCCCTTCGAGTGTAAAATATGTAATTATCAGTGTAGGCAAAAAGGCGATTTGAAGACACATATCTTAAGTCATAGTGGTGAAAAACCTTTTGTGTGTCATATTTGCAATAATAAATTCACAACAAGAAGCCATTTAAGGAAGCATGTATTAGTTCACAGTGGAGAGAAGCCCTTTGAATGTTTAATGTGCAATCATCAATGTACCACCAAAACCAACTTGAGACGACACATGCTAATTCATAGTGAAGAAAAACCCTTTGAGTGTGAAATATGTGATTATAAATGTAAACAGAACACTGTTTTAAACACACACATGCTAATTCATAACGGTCATAAATCTAAAATACGTAATTATAAGAAGAAAAATAGTAATGAGAAACATTTTGAATGTAAGATATGCAATTATAAATTTATAGGAAAAAGTCATTTAAAAGTGCACGTACTAATTCATAGCGGAGAAAAGCCTTTTGAATGTAGAATATGCAATCATAAGTGCAGACGAAAAGGTGATTTAAAAAGACATATTTTAACGCATACTGACGTAAAGCCTTTTGAGTGCAAGATCTGCAGTTACAAGTGCAGAGAAAGACACGATTTAAACGCGCACCTTCTTATTCACAGTGGGCAGAAACCGCACGAGTGCCAAATTTGTAGTTATAAATTTAGAACGAAGAGCCATTTAAATGAACACATGCAAGTTCACAGTGGTGAAAAACCTTTTGAGTGTAGACTATGCGATTACAAATGTAAACGAAACAGCTACTTAAAAGTGCACATGCTAATCCATAGTGGTGAAAAACGTTTTGAGTGTAAAGTATGTGATTATAAAGGAAGACGTAAAAGTCATTTAAAAATACATATGTTAATTCACGGTGATAAAAAATCTTCTGTGTAGTTATGAATCCTCTCAGAAATGCACTGAGAATTGTTAGATTAGAAGATACAATGTAGTAATAGTTATGATAGCAAATAAATTCTTTAAATTAATATTTGCTTATTTTTATTGTGTTTCGTATGAATGCAAAGCATAATTCAATGTCGTGAAGATATTCAAAACTTTCGTCAAGTGGCTCCACAAATTAAATCATTGACTAACCACAAGTTTTTATATGGAAATTTGAAAGAGATGTTGAAACTGGGATAAGCAAGTATGATGAGCTAACTCAACTCAAGGATTTTCAAAAGCAAAATGCAATAGTTCAATTTAAAAGAGTATTACATTCGATTTAAGATCAGGAGGTGATGAAGAATGCTTGAATCAAACCCAGTAAGATGTCCTCAGTAGTCTTTCTCAGTTGTTAGAATGATAACCACGTTTACCATTTCACTGGATTTTAGAACCATTGTGTACATTATACTGAAAAAATTATTAAAAATTGGTATGAACGTGAAAAGAATTTAGACGTGACTGTTAACCAAATTGTAATTAATATCACAAATGGCAAATGAAAAGTATTTTAAGTAAACTGTGTGCTTATAAATAAAAATAAAATAAAACTTTTCAATTATTCCTTGTAACTGTAACATTATTAATAACACTTGTGCAATCAATTGAAATTACCTTTTTATGTTTTTTTTATGTTTCAATTTATTAAATTTGACTAATTTATTGTACTATTAATTTTATGTTGAAATAATACACGACGATAAATTTAAAATTGTTTCTCTTGAAAAGTCTATACTGATTTCTTAAAAACTAATGCGTTTTAAATTAATTGTACTTTCCTTACTAATACTCGTATATAACTTCCGAGTAAATGGAAGAAAAAATCTAAGTAAGTATAATTAATAAAGGATACAAATTAATCTTAAGTATTAATTATCCAATTACAGAATGCGTTGACCAAATCATGTACCATGAGAATGCTTGTAATTACTGCATTTGCATTAAAGGCGATTTAAAATACTGTACATTGAAGACATGGTAATTTCCCAACTTTCTCTTAAGCTTGTATGTTAATAATTTTCTTTTTAATATTAGCAAGGGCACACCCATTTATGAAAAGCATAAGCAATGTACTCCTAATACAAAATGGCGTCAAGATTGTAATAAATGTATGTGTGTGAAGAAATATGGAACCTTGTGTACTTTTCATATTTGCAAAAGGGAAAGAACAGGAAATAAACAAATTTTGTTAAAAATTTGAGAAGATAATAAAATTCTCTTGTCTTAAATGATTTCCTAATAATAGTCATTTATCCTCTACCTTCTATTAGCATATAGGTGTGGCCAGTGATGACGCCAGTTTTTTTTAAGCAAAGGAGCCATGGTGGGCCTAAAGATTTTTATAGAAACTTTGTTATAAATACGGAACTTTCTTATATTCTGTTCAAATGCTTTAAAACGAACCAATAGGGCTATTTGGTGCTTATTTTTGTATGTTTATACCACCGACTGTCTTGCAACAATTGGTTTGAAAGCTGTCATATCAAACACAATTTTTTTGTGTATTTGTTGAATATCAAAGTTAATTTAGACCAATTGTAAAAGCAAAAAGCTTATATTAATGAATAAACTTTTTTTTTAAATCTCCCATTAATATAGATATTATTTTGATGTCACTGACATGGTTATTATTGACAAATGTTAACCTCAAAATGACAACTGTCAAATAATACGTACGACTTTACATCCATAAAAACTAATAAATGAGAAGTACCAATTACACAGCTTAACACGAGTATCTAGATTTTGAAGCATTTGAACGGCGTATATTTTTCATGATTCACAGAAATGCAAGATGTACCAAGTTTGAATTTCCAACGTTAACACTTTAGTGATCTTTGCAGTTTTTAGAGTTGTCATAACAATAATCTTCACCGACAGCGCTGCAACTGCTGCTTGCTCCTGTACACAAAGCTAAAATCAAGAATGCAGTGCTATCAACTTTTAAAATTGATACTTTAAATGACATTAAAAGGGAGGGAAAATTTAGCTAATAATAATAAAGGGGACATATGGCACCAAAAGTAGAAACCATAAGTTTTGATTTTTCTTGAATACTTTTAATAATGCTCGGTGTATTATTTTTTTAAATTTTGTCTCGGATTTAATGTAAATTTAATATAAGTATAAGGTGAGGGAGACACGGATATTTACCAATCTATATTTTAAGTTGTTTATGATGCGAAAATCGGGGATTGATGAGATTTTAATAGTCTTGCAACAGTCTTGCTCCGAGAGCACTATGGCGGTGAAAAACCTATAGAAACCTCAAATTGCGAATTTTGCAGTTTCCACCAAAACCGTCCAGGTAGTCTGATCAACATAATATTTGAAATTTGTGTTCTGGGAGTGCTTATCTACCCATTTGAAAACCGGACTCGATTCAATTAACTCCACACTTCTTCTCCATGGCACGCCGAGATATACCCACTTAAAGAATTTGTAACTCGGTTACTTACAGTCCGATCGAGCTAAAGTTTTTTTTACAAACTAAAGAGCATCATCAAGGCAATTTAGTCCCGTTTTTGGGGTTGATTAGAAGAAACAAATGTAATTTGTCTTTTTTTCTGCACCTTTTATCCGAGTTCCCAGGGAGACGTAGTTGTAACACTTTGGGGAACAAAAAAGGTCCAATATAAGACGAAACTTCTGCAGTAAATGTATTTTAGTGACATATACGTGATTCTATAAGCAAAACCGAATCTTTTTAAAAATACCCTCGAAACCTAGGTGGGAAGGGTGCCGTTCCCCTTCCATCTATTCTTTGGATGACTAATGCCGAGATTTGGCAGGTAACTAAACCTTTGTGCATCTTGCCTTCAAATTTGGTTAAAATGACCGACGAACTTCACAGCCAAGAAATTTTGAAATTTCTTGTGAATTCGTTACTTTTGGCCTTTCCTCATTCGTGACAAAACGGTACGTCCTATTGACCTGAAACATTAATCATTGTAAAGAGAAGATAAGAAAAAACGTAAAAAGTGTAATATGGCCTTTTTTAAAAAGCATTCCTTGTATCTGAAAATCGGGATTGATGGTATAACGTAGGTGAGTTATTAGTGCCCAAATGCGTGCCGTTGGGTGATCGATAGGAGCGTTGCGGGGAGATATCTCGCGCTCTTAAATATTTGATTCTTATGATGAGAGCTATACAAAGAGTTATCGCAGGCCTTGGGCGCTATAACGACTTTGCACCATGAACCCCCTCCCCGGTAAAAGCGGTGAAAGCAAAGGTCAAAAAACCGCCTGGCCATTAGTGCCTGGAATCGAGGAGTTGAGGGGGGGGGCGCTGTTTTCGGGATGTCTCCCTCGTTTCTATTTCGAGCGAAAAAAGTTGATAAAGGGAGAAGAAGAAGAGATAAGAGGCCAAATTTGGCATACACACTTAGGGTGCCCCGAGGCAGCCTTTAAAAAGAAACTATTCCCGCTCGGCAAATAAACACGGGGGGCGTGCAGGTCCGGTTCGACGCTAAATTTCAAAATCCACGGAAACGCTCTAAATTGTCCGAGTCGCTTCGTATTCGAGTCCTGTATAGAATCGATCCTTCTCCGCAGCTGGGCGCAAAAACTATCCAGTTTGCTTTAGTTCTTCTTCCCCCACTACCGGAAAGCCAAAAATAGAGCTTTTTATGCGGTACCTGGGAAACTAAGAGTCGTATCGAGATCGGCCTGATTTTGTTGTGTAGGGTAGAGTATAGGCTTTCATATGGGTGCGGTTTGACCTATCTTCAACTGTTTATCAGCACATCATCTTTGACGTTTTATAGCGCCCTTATTTGTGACACTTAATCGAGACGGTTTGCATCCATGGTTAGCCTCATCGATTTATTCATTCATTACGTATTGGAATCGGTATCCCGAAAAACGCCATCTTCCGGGTAAACGTGCGACAAACCAAAACATGTGCGAAATGGGCAACAGAAGATCGAGAGATAAGATTTATACCGTGGATATAGATGTTGGCTGTTACAAACGTTGCAGTAGAAAAACCTTCGGTATTCTAAAATCCTGGGTCTGGAACTAGGGGGGTGACCTTCTTTAATCCCACCTGGAGCGCTTATTTATCGGTTATTGATCGCTAAACGGGTGCTAATCGATGCACTTATATCTTACATCTACCAGCTGTGTCAAGCTTAAGTGGGAGGAAATCCTTATTTTAAAACGGGGACCGACAAGACTTTGTTTGTTGATGCCTATCGAGTAATTATGTTCTTTATATCTTCTACAGTTTTCCCTGGAAGAGCCAAAAACTGACGAACGTAAATTGACTACGTCAGCCACTGAAGCTCTTCCTGATAAGTCGATTAACGTCTTTGTCAAGCAGAAAGGTAGTTGGGATCTTTATCGGTACGGTAGTGCCAAAGCAATCCGGATGGGGAGATAATCAAGGGCAGCAAAGCTCTTGCAAGAGACCTCTATTATTTTACATTGGGTCAAATGGAGAAAATTAAGGGCGGGGGCAGCTACACGAAATCTAATTGCAGCATCGAAAAGACCATTGGCGGCAGAGTAGGAAACAACCTTTGCCTTGCCGGTGTTTTCATCTGTAATACACAGGGTGTTTAGAAATAGTTGCTAAATTCGAATAAACCTACACGAAAAGGGTGAGCGTACAACAGAATCTATTTGCTCTGTTTTAACAGTTTCTGTCAGGGTGAGATTTGCCCTACATTGTGTGCAAGTTGTACGTCTATCGTTCAATAAATAAGAGAGTTATTAATTTTAAGGTCGACCTTTGCATTATCTATTATTTTACATTGGGTTAAGCAGAAAGAAGCTGCTAGACCAAATGTAGGTGTTGCATTGGAAAAAGTGTTAGTTGCAGATTCTTGCTTGCCAATACCCTTATCTATATACACAGTTCAGTGGTTAATTAGGTAACAAGAAGAAATATAGAAATGACGCCAAGAAGTCTGCCGGCTACCCAAACATTCCAGAATAACTAAAAGAAGAAATACCCAAATCTTCCCGGTGTTCAGTTGCAAGGTTAAAAATAAGCTTACCTTTGGAATATTGCATTGTACTACTTTAAGAACACCTTGTAGAATTCAGGAAAATTATGACATTGTCATTTAGACATCACAAAGATGTCATTAAACATTTTTTTTCAGTTCTTCTTCGTCTCGTTGATAAGTATTACAGTTTACCCAAACCGTAGAAAAAGGTATTCAGAATACAGAATTTATATTTTTTTAGGTAGAACCAACTGGAGACTTAGTGCATCAGACAATATAACTGAACCAAGAATAGTAAATGGATATGCATGTAAAATTAGTGACCATCCATACGTGGTAAAAATACAATTTATAGTGTTCTCGCTCAATTACATTAAAAAACTATTTAAAGGTCAACATAGTAGAGACGAAAACATTTAAGCATCATTGTGGAGGAACCTTAATATCTGAATTTTGGATTTTAAGTGCAGCCCATTGTGCAGGATCGAGATATAAAGCTGCAACATTAAGTGCAATTACGGGTTTGGCATTTTCACCGGCATCTAGAAACTTGGTACATCACAGAGAAGCACAGGTTTCACCAATTCTAAGTATGTACGTTCATCCAACTAAGCAGACCTTCAACGACATAAGCCTTATGAAAGTAAGCATTCTATACCAAGATTGGATTTAATTTGAAATTGCAATCAGGTTAGAATTTGCGTGATTTAATAGACAATCTTTAATTAATATTAAACAGTTTCCCAGATGCTACAATATAAGTTGATTTTAGTTGTATCATCCCTTTCAACAAACATTGTTTGTAAAGTTTGTGAAATTGGCAAGTGCTGCATTAACCAAAGGCAAATCTCTAGAAACAATTTGTAAGAACACCACTGTTATAGGCTGGGGAGATCAGGTTGCGAAAGATTCATATGGAAGACCTCTTGTACCATCAATACTGCCATACGATCCAAGAATGCAGTGTGTGCATATTCCAGCAATTAGTCACAATGAGTGTTCTCGTCGATTCGGAATGCCACTTCCAACCACCTTGATGTGTACTTATGCAGAGGGCAAAGATGCATGCCAGGTTTTCTTATTTATTAATGGGGTTTTAGAATAAAATTAAAAATGCTCAATTTGCCTAAAAGATATCTTTTTTAGGGTGACTCTGGAGGGCCTCTTATATGTAATGGGGTGCAATATGGAATTGTGTCAGCTGGGATTGGATGCGCTTATGAACATTTTGCTGGTCTTTATACCAGAGTAGATATCAATGAGAATTTCATCCGTTTCATTATGTTAAGAAACTGTGCATATAAATGTTCATGTAATTTTATTTTAAAAATGAGTGCAGTGTTCACAGTTTATGCAATAAACTTATTGCAAGTGTACAATCTTTTTGGCTGCTCCATACTTTTAGTAAATTTATATTTGTATATAAGAGCTAATTTTGTAAAACAAATGTACACAGGGTCATTCTGAGCAAATAAGTTATGATAAACGTTGGTCCTTCGGAGTTCCATTCTTGAGATACAAGATGTTAAAGGTTCATAAAAGATGCAGTCATTTTTATTAATGAAATTGAAAATTTAGACTTTTGTGCTACTTTTATTATTCTTGTCATTTTTCTCTAAATCTAACCGTTTTTGAGTAAAATTAGTTTCTATTTTTCAAGTTTGTCTCCCAAAAGATTTTGTTACTAAACAAAAAAACTGCAGCAGGCTGATCTTAAATGCCATCTAGATTTCTTTTATAGTGAGAATCTTTAAAATAAAAAATTTTTCGGAGCTCTTGATTTCATAAAAAAAGATTTTTCATAGCCTACTGTTTTTGTAGTATGGCTATAACTCTGTTATTTATTTTATTTGAAATTTACTTATAAACTTTATTATATTACTGTAAACACAAAACACTTCTAACAAGAAACTTCTAACCTAACAAAAACATTCTTCTGACATTTGACATAACAAACTAAAACAAATAAATTATCTTAGAGACCATAGAAAACCGAAAAACTTTCTCCTAATGATATTTTGTTCCATTTCTGGAAATAACGGAGCTGAGGCCAATTATTGAAATGAAAAAAGAAAAAAAAAAGACAGAACCTATCAAATTTTTGTTTCCATCAGTGAATTTACTGCGGAAAGTTGGGTTACAATCAGTTTTCTTGTACCTGCATTAATAACAGACCTATCCATTAAATACCGTCAAATTTGGGCCACCCTGCGTACAATAAAGCATGTAATATCAAAATGTCACTGTCATCCAGTCTTTTCATCCAATTCTTTCTTATCTCATCATGTTGTGCTATCCATAGTGCAACTGACATTTCAAGCTTCTCAGAAAAGAGAATTGTCAATGGATATCCCTGCAAAATAGTCGATCATCCATATATGGTAAACTGAACTCACGATCAAATACTACATTACATATTGCATTTTAAAGGTAAACATAGTATTTACAATCGATTTTAAACATCATTGCGGAGGAACACTTGTGACCAAATATTGGATTCTAACAGCAGGTCATTGTGCAAAAAATAGGTTACAACCAAAAATGTTCACTGCAATTTCCGGCTTAACATTTTCTTCATCTGTCAAAAAGTTCCCAAAAAATTCTAAAATGGCACAAAAATCGCCTATAATTGCAAATTATATCCATCCAAATTGGAAAGACAATGACATTAGTTTAATGAAAGTAAGCATTTTGTAATGAAGATAGTGATAGTTAAGTAACATTTAGTGGTACCTTTTGTAGGTATCATTAGAATAAAATCTTGTTTCAGTTATATACACCATTTAAACAAACAAATGTGGTAAGATTTGTACGTCTGGCTGAAGAATCAGATATGCGAGAAGAAATAATGAAGAAAAACTGCAAAAATGCTACAGTTCTTGGGTGGGGTGATCAGTATGCGAAGGAAGCAAAACAAAATCCCTTTTCAACAATATCATATGATCCTCGACTTCAGTGCGTGCATTTAAAAGTGATTAGTGAAGCTGAGTGTTTCCAACGACACCAACAAAGTTTTTTAGAAAACTACATATGCACTTACACAAAAGGTAAAGATGCATGCCAGGTACTGAATATAATCTTTTGATTAGGCTGCTTTTAGTTATTTAGACATATTTTTTTAAGGGGGACTCTGGAGGACCTTTGATGTGTAATGGCATACAATATGGAATTATATCGTCTGGCTATGGATGCGCCCATAAATCATTTCCAGGATTGAATACAAAAGTAGCAATGTATCAGAAATTTATTCGTAATACAATGCGATATAATTCTGGATCATGGTATAAGTGTCTTAAGATAATTTTGATATTTAACGTATTAGGTATTCTATTTGTTCAATAAAGATTTTAGAAAGTTACCAAATGGGTCTACTTAAAAATTGTCAAATGTTTTCTCTATTTCTAAAAATAACGAAGGCATGGACGATTGTTAGAGAACTTATGGCTATCACCACAATATATATTCACGTGTATTTTTAAATTACCTTTCTGTGCAAACTTGTAATTGCAAACGTTGCACTGCAAATGTTTCTTGTCGCTTAAATGACTTTTT
>VTPC01091030.1:17282-98502 GCA_011009095.1 Ignelater luminosus | reverse complement strand
ACTTAAATCTTAGTTGAAAGACGAAGTTTTGTAAAAAGAATACAGCTTAGGCCACCAGACCACTAAACCATATAGTACTTTAGGTCTAATAATTGCCGTGTAGATCCTGTAGGCTGTCGGAAGATTGATTCCTTATAGAGTCTACCTACCATCTGGCACAGCTGCCAGAGCATCACCGTCGACTTGGTTACCACCTTGTCGACGTGTGACTTCCAGCTTAATCTACTTTCCAAGTTACCTCTAAAAATACTTAACCTCCTGCGCGAGAGGGGAGGTTTACCGTACAGTATGAGTTCCCTTTAACCTTCTGTTTCTTTCTGTTGATGAAGAGAATATTACTTTAGTCTTAGATAGATTGACAA
Organism: Ignelater luminosus; assembly: GCA_011009095.1. Taxonomy (NCBI): domain Eukaryota; kingdom Metazoa; phylum Arthropoda; class Insecta; order Coleoptera; family Elateridae; genus Ignelater; species Ignelater luminosus. Next base: position 98,140 of record VTPC01091030.1, on the reverse strand, counting down.
AACCAATTTCAAAATTTCAATTTAAAAACTTTCAGGACATGCTTAATTGATGACCTAGTGTACTTTCTTTGCCCCCTTGAGGCCGCCGCCCGCGTGCGGCCCACACCCTGCAGACGCAACTGGAACAGCCCTGTTTACCATAACACCATTATATGAATGCAAATAAGTACATTTACAGTTTGTAAATGTACACGATTATTTATTTTAAGTAAGATTACTTAAAAACAAATTCAATAAAACACAAAAATAAACTTGAAATTGTAGTTTATTGTATTATATTTTAAATTGTTAATAAAATAAATTTAAATTTTAAATTTACAATTAACTTTTACTTTAAACTTGATTTTATAAATTTTATTATGAACTCTTTCGAGTTTCAATGTTGAACCACTTTTTACGAACTAACTAAAATAAACAAAGACAAATAGTTTTATACAATTGATATAGGATGTGGCTAATTACAAAAAAAACATGCTATCTATTTATGACAAAGAAATACTGATTGTAAATGAGTAAAGATGGTTTGAATTTGGCGCCACATTTAAATTATTTTCATGTTGGCACTACTTGTTTACTTTTTTCAAACTGTCAAATAATATGATCTATCTTTTTTGAGGTTATATAGTATTGTTTGTTATTATACTTTGTAAACAACACAAATTTGACAGATTGCAAAAAGTAAACAAGCAATGCCAACATGAAAATAATTTAAATGTGGCGCCAAATTCAAACCATCCTCACTTATTAACAATCACAGTATGTGATTAATTATTCAAGGGAAACATGTGTGATAAACTTATTTTGTTATGACAAAGAAATTATCTATTGTTAAAGAAAATTCAAAAGTTAATAATATAGTGCAAAATAACCTGCCCGCAAAAGATTAGTAATATCAAATTATAAATTGTCAATTGTAATTTGCATAATTCATACTAAATATTAGATATATGAGAAACTAAAATAAGAAATATTAATAAGATATTACTTTATAATAAAGCTATATAAGAATTTAATAAGAAATGCATAATAATAATATAAAATACAATGATATTAAAGAAATGCATAATAACAATAATATAAAATATGTAATATTATAACTATATGCCCTCTGTACTAATCCTGAAACTTTGACATTTACAATAAGAAATTCTTAGATCATATAAATTTTGACATTAGTTGTATTGATGTGTAACGATATGACACTGAATGTCTTCTTTCAAATATTTTTAATTTCATTAATAAAATTCATTAAATGCATTAATGATGCTACATTCTATCCAGTTCCCATTTATTTAAATAAGTCTGATACAGGTAATACAACTAACAACAAAATGACAGCCGGACAAAGTAGAATAGTAGGCGGCTACATATGTAAAATAAGTCAACATCCATACATTGTAAATTGCTAAAATATTTGGTTTGTATCCATTTTGTTATTTATAGTTTTTAAGGTAAACATTGTAAGTACAAAAACTTTGAACCATATATGTGGGGGATCACTAATTGCTTCCAAATGGGTCTTGACAGCAGGTCATTGTTGCAGCCTAAAGTACAAATCTGGAGAGCATAGCGCAATTGCTGGATTATCATTTTCTCCTATGTACAGAAAATTGATTCAACAAGTAGTTATTGCACAAATGTCAAATATTATTAGAAATTACCGTCATCCAATCAGATCGTTTGATATAGGTCTGATGCAAGTAAGAATCTTACTATGAAACCTCCAAATCTTCAGTAGAAATGTAAGGATAAGCACTTTTCTTGCATCTCATTGTTAACTTCAATTTCTTGTTTTACAGATAATAAACATAATATTTATTTTTAGTTAGAACGACCTATCAAAGAAACCAATGTTGTGCGATTTGTACATCTGGCTACACACGCAGATACAAAAAATCGAGGTTTGGAAGATATTTGTAAGAATAGTACTGTTCTTGGATGGGGAGAGCAACACAAAAAAGCGGTTGGTGGAAAACCTCTTTCTACTCCAGTACCACCACGAGATCTTCGGCTACAGTGTGTAGATTTACCAGTGATTAGTAAGGAAGAATGTAGTAAGCGATATAGAAGTCCAATCTCTAATAGTAAAATGTGTGCTTTTGCAACAGGGCAAGATGCATGTCAGGTGCTACCTTGAATGTTTCTCTACCATTACATAAATAGAAGATTCTATTTATTTCTATTATAGGGAGATTCTGGAGGACCATTAGTATGTAATGGTAAACAATATGGAATAATATCATCCGGTAAGGGATGTGCTTTTAGACATTTCCCAGGTATATATGAAAGGGTAGACGTTCATGAAGATTTCATTCATAAAATTCTGGAAAGAAGCTGTGGATTTAAATGTTTTTATAAATGTTCGAAGTTTGCCTGCACACTTAGTGTAATATTTGTAATTTATACTGGGAAGATTTTTATTTAAATACTTAAAATGCTTTTGCTATCATTGTTTTTTATTTGGGTAGGTACGCTTGAATATAACTTATTCTTACCATTTTGGATGAATATCTAGTGTTATTGACCGAAGTTTTGTTCATAATTATGACCACAATTTATCCATAAGGCCCCAATTGGGGTAACAACACTTTTTAAGAAAAAAATAAATACATAAACAAACACAAGTTTATTGCTAGCACATTGTTACAAATGTAGGCAAATCTAACTTAAAAATACATGCATGTTCATAGTGGAAAGAAATATTATAAGTGTAATTAATAATTATAATCACTATAAGAATCTTTTACTTTGAAATTCCTTTTTTGTATCTGTCTGGTGGGTATCTGTATCTTCGGAAACATGCTCAGTAACTGCAAAGTACATAAAATTAGTTTTACATAAAAATATTATTGTAAATATGGAATTATACAATCTTCATTGTCTTTCATTTTAACTTTAGATCTTGATCTTATACTCTGTTCATTATTACTTCAATATAAAAGTGGTGTCGCACAGTCTTTATCATCCCTGATTTGGTTTCCACTTGGTTAATGTTAATATTCAAATGAACTAAAAGTGAACAAATTGGGAGAAATGAACATATTTTACTAATGAATGCATTCAATTAATCTAACAATGAAAATTACTATATAGTGTTTTACAATGAAATAAACTAGTGGTGATACAATTAAAAAAAATTTCTAGACTAAAAGATAAAATGAACAGAAACAAACCTGATTGAATAAAACTTATTCCTTGGATAGAATTAAACATTGCAATCTGTTATTGTGATTATTTTATTAGTACGTTTTTATTTACCTGTCTTATCGAACCACAAGGTTAGATTTGGCGCTAATAATGAAGTGGACAAAATCCAAACTAACAAATAATATAGAAAACTAGCTTATTGCCATTAATCTGGAAACTACAGAAAACTGTATTACCGACATTGTGTTAGCGCTTATTTCAGAAACCGTAGATTCAAAATTGCTGGTAATGCATTTGGTAGAGAAATCAAAAAACATGCTCTAAACCAGAACTATTTTTTAAGTTGTGGAATGTGAGATTTATTTATTGTAAGTATGTGACATTCTCAGCAAATTCACTAACATTTTTGATAAAAAGGGCAACCAAGTCCAGTTGCAGAAAGCAGAATTAATCAAATGATCAAGTCTTATAAAAATCAAATGTAAATTTAAAATTATACAATCAGATCATCTAATCCTAGATGAACTTGATCATTTGATTTAATTATCGTATACTTTCTGCAACCAGGCATAATGGTTTAATTATTTGTAACGCTTGGAAAGTCTTTCGTTTTTATGTTCACTGTTACATATTCAACAAACTCAGGAGTCGTTACTGAATTTGCGAAGTCTGTCTGTCTGTATCTCTGTCCGCATTTTTTGTAAAATTTTGAAATTTTGACTTTAGATTTGGATTCTACATCAAAAACTAAAGAAACGTGATATTTCGTTTTTTGATAACTCTTCAGGAACATGGTCAAAATGGCCGCCAAACATTTGAAAAACGTAACAAAACAGGAGTTCGTTGTGGTTATGCTTTGCATTCCCAGATGTTTTTAAATGAAAAAGCTTAAGTAAACAGTTGATTTAATAAAAGAATTGTATAGTAGCATATTTACGTATCATTTTGGAATGTACAAATTAAATAACATAAAGTCATATTTTATATACATAGGATAGTAATATAATAAAGCTCGTAATATTCTTATGTTAACAATAAACTGACATTGACATTTGACGTTTATTATTATATGGAATAAAATAAATAATTTAAATAAAATCAAAAAGAATGACCAACAGATGGCACTTAACTACCCCTGTGGAGGTATCAACGATGACCAGCCAAAGATCCTCTGTGAATTATGCGAAACATGTTCCACGGCATTGTGTCAGAGTCAAATAAGTAAACTCGGAAAATTTGAATCCACCTGGTTCTGTAGTGTCCGCGATGGCATTTCGCAGTAAAACTTGAGGATTCTACCAGTACTCTGCCAAGTGTGCCCAAAACCTTACAAAAATGCCACAGGACTGAAAATCCACAAGTCCAAATACCACCCGAATCATACGGACCTCCACGAAACTGGACTCTTACTTCACTAGAACCCTTAAAAAATGTAAAGCCGATTTCGAGATCGTTTCACGAATACCTAGAGGAGCACGGATCTCTGTTGCACCAAAACTAACATCTACCATTGACAATTGCATTGCCCAAAACACGGCTCAGGCATGGGAAAAACTATTTCTATTCACATATCAAATACTCCACGTGACCAACAAAGAAAAGAAAGGGAAGTCTTTATCAGCAAAGATAAAACACAATGCCAACCGGGACCTCGAAATCTCTTTTAATGCTAAGAAACTGAAGCCCACCAATAAGAAGAGACGCATCGATGCTAAAATGGCTGAAGGTGATGTCAGTGGAACCATGCGACTCCTTTTCAGTGAGGACAACCCTGCTCCAAGAAACGAAGATACCTATAATTGTTTACTGGAGAAACATAAAGCTTTCGTGTTCACTACAACCTCGTTGACGACCACTGAAGGCCACACACCTTTGACATTAACAATTGATGATGTTTTTAAAGCTGTGTTTTTGTTCTCCACAAGATCCTCAGCTGGAATCGATGGCTTGAGACCACAACATTTAAATAAATACCAAAGCCAGGTGATTGTGAGACAAAGTACCGACACCAAACAAAAGACAATTGCACATTGAGCTCAATAACAATTTTATCTCCGCCAGAGGCGTTGCTGTTCCATATCAAATTTGACAAGTTTAAACGTCAGTTTATAAATTTGAGGTTATCAGAATTTAAAGTTTAGAAAAAGTAATTTTAAAAATGCCTTGCTGTTGCATATTGACTTAACTCTTTATTTCTGATCTGATGGTGCAAATTACATGAGAAAGTTAGTTGGGTTAACCGAGCTTATTTGAAAAACGGTTACGCAACCACTACAAAATTTTTTTTACAACAATTTATAAGAAATAATTGTGAAAGTGATGAAAATGACATTAAATACGCAACAACAAAGCATTTATAATCACTTTATCTAAAATCTAAGCCAGTTGATTGTGAGACAAAGTACCGAACCAGTGGGCTACTGGGGCGGTCTTAGTGGTTTAAGCACCCAACGTAGTAATCAAATTAAAAAACATTGTTCCCCCGGTCAGGTCGAAGATTTAAGGGAAAAAAGGAAATTAGAAATGCAAAAAAAATAATAAACCAAACCGCCTTTCTCAGAGCGAACGCCTGAGGACAAAAGCAGTCAGCTTCCAAAACGTCGCGGCAAAATATCGCAACAGAGTGTGGTAATAGCCCAACTAACACCTCAAATGAGAATTCACACACATTCTTTTGGTTATTTAATGTCTACGAGTATTAAAGAGTAGATTCCCAGCGATGTTCAGCGTTCTTTCCAGATATTCAGACATTTAATAACATTATGAAACGTATATTTCTGACTATATTCGTCCCCCTTTCCATTTTTCAAATATCAGGTGTTAACGTATATTTCCTTAATAACGTGTAGTCTTTTAACGGTCTCCATCAGCTCTTAAACGGTAGAAAAATTTATTTCTGCTAACTTTAATAAGTTTGGCCAAAACATTGTATCATCCTGAGGATGACTTTGTTAAAAGAAATCAATCCATTGTGATAGACATTTACGAGTATAACTTGCTCTGCATTTGGTCAAAAAATCTCAGCTGTTGAAACTGCGCACCACACTATTACTTTGTCGGAAGATTTATCTTTTCGTTTAAATTTCACATGATTTGGGCAACCATCATATATTGTCAGAATAGTAGTATTAGTAGCTAGAAAGGCTAAAACCCAACTAACAGACCTTTATAGGACCTTTTTTTACTAACCTCACGCCATTCCCTCAACCATCTTTACGACCATCTATATCAGTGACAGTGGTAGCTCAACACTTTAAATGTTGGCGAGGTCAAGTAGTAACTGCTCGATCAATTTCGATTAACTAGCTACTCACTCGCATATAAGGGTTTAAGCCTTTATTGTTGGTGAGGTCAGGTAATAACCACTGGAACAATTTCGATTGGGTTTCTTTGTGTATATGAGGTTTTAACCCGGGAAAGTTATAGCTATATCAATGGTAGTGGTAGCTCAAGATTTTTGTTGTTGTTGAGGACAAGTATTAACTACTGCACCTATTTTCATTAGGTTTTCAATCGCGTATAAGGTTGTTGTTGCTAAGAACAGCTAATAATTACTAGACTGATTTTGATGCGAGTTTTACTGGCTTACATGGTGCGAGTCCGAGAAGGTTATAGGCTATATGAGCGTTCTACAGAGACGGCTCAGGACTTTTCTTTGTTGGTGGCGTTAAGGCATGAGTACTAGATCGACTTCTCGGGTTTTCACTCGCCTACAGTGTTTTAGTTCGGTATGGTTACAGAATGCATAAGCAATTAATGCAACATGTGACTTTCTTTTCTTGGTGGGAGGACGCAGAACTGCTGAACTGATCTCGGTTCGGTTTTATTCGCGTAGAGGATTTCAGTGCGGAATTGTTGTAGGTTACATAAGCGATCAGTGACGGCTTTTGGATTCTCGTTATTAATGCAATCATCTAAAACTACTGTACCGATTTTGATGCAGTTTTGACTAGCGTGCAGGTTTAAGCCTGGGAAGGTTGTGGGATATATGAGTGGACAGTGGTGGTTCGAGTTATTTGTTGGACGAATGGATCGATGCTGAAAAGGAAAAAATAAAATTAGTTATACCTTTAATTCAAAACCAAACACCAACTGACCAATTGACATCTTTTGAAGGTTATGCTGCCAATTTCAGTGATGTTATTATATAGTTCGACATCACCATGTGGGACGTGTACACAGCACACTTTCTTCCTTGCATAACCTATTTAGTCCAAAGTGACGCAAAAGTTGACTCAAGTTCGTCAGGTTAGGTTGGTTTTCCTTACTCAGCAGCACTCTACATCTGATGTCTGCTCCAACCTTGATTACAGAAGAAAACACCTGTTCTGAAAATGCTGGAAACATATCCCACCACAACGATCAAATGATGGCATTAATGTGTATTCATAGTTCAATATAATACATATGACACGGTCTAATCACGAAAGACGCTTTTTATTTATAATCACATCTTCAGACTATTTACCTTGCAAATTCTGCTCACAACTTTTATTTTAAATCAAATTATTGGCTGTGAAACAAAATCCTAGTCCAGAAGGCTTCTGTTAGATGTATAAACTACATGTATGTATGATGGGTTGCCTACATAATTTATACTACGTATTATGTTGTATTATCCGCCACGGTAAAACTATATCTGGTAATAATTCAAATTCAAAATTATACATCCTCAAATGAGCGACTAACACAAATATACAAATACTACAGAAATAACGAATGTTTTATTACAAATAAGTTATGAAATTAGATTTAGTTTCATGACTAATAATTCCCTATTCTAGTTCTTCTAATTTAATATATTATCCGGCGTTATCAAATATTGCAGTTTCTTCTGATTCTATATATTTCTTTTGCTTATAGATTTGAGCATAAATAAATCTTGAAATGGAATACCTAGAAAAGAAAAATGTAGGTACATAGGTCAGTACACCAGACACATGAAAGAAATTTTAATATATTAAGTAATAGTTCAGATGATTGACTAATAAGAAAATGCAACCAAAAAAATGGTATTAAAGTTTCACCATCTTACTAATTATAATAGGTAAGATACAAAAAATACATGATAATTTGCGTTTTTAGGTTATAATAAGAACATCGACATCAGTTGTCAGTTAATAAAACTTTAAAAAATAACAGTAAGCAACTTATTGTATTATTCTATTGCCTATAATAATTATTGTTTATATTCAGAATTTATTTTATTTTAGTTATACTTTTATCATGGACAAAGGATTGATTGATAAGAGTGTCATCGAAGCTAGGATTGGCAATGCAGCATAAAGAAATGGCAGTAGCAAATTAATAGGGCATTTAAAATCACACTCTTTGTAGTCCTTTCGGTAATATTTGTAATGCTACTGCTAATACTTAAAAAAATAAACATGGCAGTAACAATAAATATTTATCAAGATAAAAGCTACACTAAATTATCAGTACATTACTGTAAATTTAACTTTCTTTGCAGTCTGTAAATAAAAATTCTGGTAATAAACGATTGTTCTTCAAACATGTGAATAAAATAGGTTTTTTGCCAATTGCAACCATCTTGTCTTTTTACTTGTTGATATACCCTTTATAATAAGCATAAATAGGTACATGTTATCATCAGTATAAATGCAGTTTAATTTGCTACAAAATATTATGTTACGTAATAACTAATTTGTGCACACTTCTACCTAATTACTAAAAGAATCAAATTGAAATGCTCGGAGCACAAAGATTCTATACCGTGCTTTATTTACTAGTTACAATTAAGATGTTGACATGCCCATCAATTAGGTAAGTATTATGACTAACAAGAAAAACGAAAAAATTAAAATAAAAATTACTTTAGCACATTTTTCAACCAGTGCAGACCAGGTGTACATCAGCAACACTGTAATGTGTGTTGGTGTTTGGAAGCAGGAATTCCAGTTTGCACACACTTAGATTGGTAAGAAACATAATTGCGTTGGTTCAATTTATTATGACAATATTCATTTAATGAAATATACCAATACATAAATAACTAAAATACATCTTATACAGCCGATTCATTCCAAAAAAATTTTGGTTACACTTCTATGATTTCTTCCTAAAGAAAGAAGTAGCAGCTAGAAGGGTTAGTTACCACAGAAGAAAATACCATCATCAGTAAATTTACTTCTAAACATAAAAAAATGAATTAAAAACTGTCCAAAAGTTAAATACTGTTTAGTACCTTATTGTTGATTGTAATGAGATTGTTAAAATAAAACATTAAAATATGGTTTATGTCTGTATTTAATTATTTCTAATAGGAATATTGGCGATAATAATGTAGTATAATTTGAAAAACCTTAAATATAACAATAAATATTACATTGCAGTAAGAAAATAATCTCCAACAAGCTTATTACTATTTATACATTTTTTAATCAACTTAGGTTTATTAAAGCATTAATTTTAAGCAATTTTAAATAGTTTAATTGCTGCTTCACAGTTGTTATTTTATAAAAGGTATTGTAGCTTCTCATAAATTGGTTTGAAGATTTTATAATAGCCTTGATTGGTTAAATGCAAATAATCATACATTATATAATGTGAAATAGTCTGGTCGCTTTGTATAATATCCTCGTGTATAGGTATGACATGAAAGCTTGATAAATCTTTCTCCTTATTTGTATCATTACTATCAGGACTAACTACAGGACCATTTTTAAAATGATTCATTAACAAAACATTAACTTCTAAATTTCTAACACGATTTGGATTTGGAAATTGTCCTCTAGGTAGAAGTGTCTACAAAATATAAAATTACTTAAATCACAGAATATTTCATAATAAGAACACATGAAACTTACAGGTAATATTACAGTTACATTTCCTAATTTCTCTTTTATTACTCTAACAATTTCACATATTCCTTCGAAAATATTTTGAGCCGTACAATCAGTGTTATTGGTACCAACGAATAATACAACAACTTTAATTGGAACTGTAAATTCTAATTCACCATTCAGTACTCTCCATAAAACATGTTCCACCCTAAAAAAAGATTATTTACTAATAAAAGGAAACTAAAATTATTTAAATAATCCTACCTATCACCACCAATCCCAAAATTCACACAATGGAGCGAATTAATTTTTTCAGTCCATAAAGTACTAAACTGAAGTTGTTGAATAATTGAATCGCCTATAAAAAGCACTTCAGCTTCTGATACTTTTGCTTCAGCTACATAACGACGATGCTGAAAGAATAATATATCAAATTAGGAATAAATTTGAATTTTAAATGTGCCTCCTAAATTACAGATTCCTGTAACAATCTAAAACCCAACAAAATAATATTCGAGGTTATGTTTGTCAATTTTAATAAATAAAAATTTCAGTATGGTAAATAATCTTGACTATAATTTAAATATGTGCACTTACCATACATCCCCATCTATCATCCCCAACTACATCAGATTTAATTTGGGGTACTTTACAAGAAAATGTGGAATTATCCAATTTACCTGCATCACCTGTCATGTTTCTGCATTGAATATTCATGTAGGTGATACCTGTTTGATTTGATAAGCAAAAGCGGAAACTTACTAGAATAAATTTTAAGAGAGAAACATACACATGAATTATTCTTACCTAACTTGAACTTTCTAAAAGTTTTGTAGTACAATCTAAACATAACCTCAACTTTGTAAGGGATTTATTTAAAAATATTTATAGTATAAAAATAGTTCATTGCAATCTATATAATTGTATCTAACGCAAGCAACTGTTAAGTAAAATAATAAAATGAGAATGGAATCACAAATTCTTCTGAATTGTTTTTAATAAGGGATATGAAGGTCCACAGGTACCTCTAGGATCATCCATGTCAACTGACCACATCATCAATCCACCCAGATTAAGTTGTTTGGCGAATTCTACCTGAAATGAAAATATAACTTTTAAAATCATCTTTATCAGAGTGAACATTTTGTAGTTGCCTTCTTTCGTACAGAATCTTCATCATCATAACCAACCCATTGATTACCGCTATATAAATAAGGCACTTGCTGTTTATCACTCCACTGCTTTGTCCATCCTGATTTCTCGTCTTCTAGTATCTGTAATGAAAAAAATATTAGAATCAATTCTGATATTAGCACATGAATATCAACCTCGTCATATGCAAGGGTTCCTGCTGCTCTCGAGTTAGGTCCTGGTAAGCCAGGTCCAGATGTTGGTGCACCAATACCATGATTTGCTGAGTTTGCTAATGTGTACGTCTTTCCGTATGATCCTATACCTAATAATATTTTCTGGGGGTTTGCACCATTAGATATCCAAGCTTTTGTACAATATTGCTACAAATCGGATTTAACGGCAGAATGTAAGAATAACAGTAAGAATTAAAACTTACAACATTAAGATGATCGTCTGAAAATAACGGAGAATTTTCTCCTGTACGACCATCTAAATATGAGTGCATATCATATGTCATTATATTGATGTAATGAACGTTTCTGTAAAGAGAGTATACTTATTTGTCAATCAAGAAAGACTTAAGACTTTTTACTTTGATATTACTGGGACATCATAAGATTCTCCAATATGACTTTCACCAGCAGCAACTGCAACTGTTAATAAGTATCCATGCTTATTAAATTCTGTATATGTCTCCTGGAGAAATTTGGAAAAATTTTCCTGCAAATTAGCATAATTAACACACAATCTGAATACAACTCTTTTATTTACTTTATCTTCTGGCCTGCCACCTCTCTGACATGGATATTCCCAATCAAAATCAATACCATCAAAACCATAAGTTTGACAATAATTAATAGCACTCTTTATGAAAGCTTGTCTATTAGTTTCACTTCTAACCATATTTGAATATTTTTCTGATCCTTCATTCCATCCACCAACAGATAAAAGTGTCTTAAGTTGAGAATTTTTCTTCTTAAGACCAGTAAATTCTTTATAACCACCTATAAATAATTTTCTTATGTAAATCAGAATAATAATACAGAATAAAACTACCTTTATCGATATCGGCCCAGTGATCAAGAACTTTAATTGTTCCATCTTCATTTAATCCAGCAAAAGCATAGTAAAGTATAGTACAAAGAGTTGGATCTATCTCTTCTATTTTGCACGTGCTATAAACCTTCCAACTTGCATAATATCCAGCAACATGTTCTGGAAAACAAAAAGATCTTAAAATGTTATCTTGTTCACACTGGTGAAAAGTCGTTTTAAGTTGTTGTTAATTTGTTTATCACACAAATATCTCGATGATATTTTTTAAAAACTATTTTATATAATTCTACTTACTAGTAGTCATGATTATCTTAGAAAAGAATTCCTAGATTCAGATAAAATCAGGCGAACTACACGATGGATGTTATTTGTTATTCAATGGGGTAAGAGATGAAAGTGAATAATGTTCACATGACCTAAGGTAAACCGCAAATAAAACACTCCCAAATTAATCATGACGACACAGACTGCATTATTAATATCGTTTTTCCTTTATAGATAAAATTCAAGGTTAACATCCGATTTAGAAAGTGTTTTGGAGTGGTTACGTGGGTTATGTTTATTATTGTTTTGAATAGTTATAATTATCTTTTTGCATTGTTTAGCGCATCAGTATTTGCTTTCGGTATTTGCATTAATTAGAAAAATAAAATTTACTTTATTCCAAGTACTATAACAAATAGAAATATTTTAATTTAGAGTGGGTATCCACGAGTTTTTTTACAGAGCCGATTCTGGAAGTTGTTCTTTTTTTGCTATTTGACAAGAGTAGAACTAAATAAATTTCTTTTGGAATATTAATATGTGTAAATAATTTCTGAATTTCCCATTTGACGCTCCCAGACGGTCTAAAATTCGAAAAAACACAAAATAAAAACTGTGCGGTGAAGAAAAGTGCCAATTAACATCTTCGTTTGCAAAAGCCTCACGAATAGCACTTTGTTGAGTTGTTGACAACTCCCGCTGTTTGGAATCTCACCAACGAATTTAGTAGCTACTGTTATTGTCAGAAAATACGTCTAATAGCCTAATGGCTTACTTCAGCGGGAACATAACGCCTAACTGTTAAAATGCATAAATCAAATTTGCAACCGTTATTTTTTCTGTTTTTTATCATATTTTATATTATATCCAATTGCTGGCACTGAAATCACCAGAAATCACTAGAAATCCACGTGAATGACCTTGAGCATTTTGTTCAAAAATTCATGTAATTTTCATGAAATTTATTATCGTCCTTTGCGGCCTTGGGCACTCTCTGACTCCAGCAGTTCCGTTCCGAGTAGAGATGGTGCTGTCCGCCAGCAACTGTGCGGTGTCAACCTTTGCAAGTTGGCCGCCATCGCCAGTAAAATCATAGAGATAACCGCATCCGCTTTACTGTACGGCATTGCTGCTGTCAGCCTTCAACCACCGCTGCCCCACCAGCCCAGCCTACTGCAATGCTGGAATCTCTGGAACAAGTGGCAACGTTAACGAAGATGCGCCGCCCCCAGCCTCGCTCCAGGACGAGAAATTGTTCCTGCTTCATCGGCTTGCAGTTTCAACGACCAGCCATTGCTAGTCGTTGGGCGCATCGCAAGGCTCAGACTTTTTGCGTGAGTACGGACAGTGGTTCCTTATCGACAGTGGTAGCGTACACCCTGAGGCCGCCCTAACACACTCTACTTTGGAAGTTTCCAGACCTAACCCAGCCGTCGCCGATATCTCCGCGAAACAAACACTCCGTAGTGCATCATTATAGTTACTATACAGTAAAACCCGCTTATTGGAATAGCGTTTGGACAAAGGAGAATTATTCCAACAACCGGTATATTCCATTAACCGACTTTAGGATTGTCAGAATTCTGAAAGATAAATTGAGATTATTGCACATCGCTCGAGATTTATACTATAAAACTTTCAACGTTATTTATCACAGCTTTAAGTAAAATAAAAGTAAGGGCACTGTATTAATTATTTATTGAAACAATTATTAAATCTAATTTAATTACAATGTCCATAAATTAATTAAAATTATGTTTTAACAAGTCAGTAATTTTAGATTGTTTTTTATGGTTACACAATAGATCTGTTATTTATTGTTCTAAATTATAATGTTTAAAATCAACATTTGATTTTCCTTCGGAAAACCTTCTTATTACAGAACAAGCGCTTTTTACTTTCTAGCCAGGTACTGAAGACCATTCAGAAGCGTCATCTTTGTTCTCAATAAAACCACGGTAAAGCTTTGCAACTCTGTACTTATAGTAAGGCTTAAATAAACACAATTTAAAGATTTATTTAATTTCCTTTTAAAAGTGGCATGTTTTGTGACTAGTTTGTGTGAATAATATCCGTTAAAATTTTTATTTATGGTACCTACATAGAAACGAATTTAAATAAAAGAAAGTAAAAAGAAAGAACCGGCAAAATCTTGAAATGCTAAACACCATACTTTAAAGAAGATTAAAAGCCTTAGAAAAGGCTTAAAAACTAATTTAAGTAAATTTAACAATGGTACAAGAAAGAAACATTCACCCTCAGATGTATTATTTTATTTATATGTTATAAAAGATATCACTCCTGTTAAAAAGTTGATTTTGTTAATTCGTCAGTCCTATCATTGTGCAAAATTTGATTGTGATTGAAAATTTTAATCCAATAGAAATTTAACTGAAACTAAGCTTGCAATTCTAAATGTCTCTTTCTAACAGTGTTGGGTTGTTCATATTTGCTGATGATGTTCATGCTGATATGGTATCTGTGACCAAATTAATATTGTTAATTGGAAGTGTGTTGTTTGTAATAAAGCTTACGGCATCTGTTATAGCTAACAAGCCAGACTGAAAAATGGAATAATGATTAACAAAACTAATTTCCTAATTTCAGAATTCAACAGCCTTTTTTCACTACAAAAACGTTCACATGATTAACTGATTATAAATGGTATTTTTATGTAGAACATGATTGTCACTACAAATACACTTGCAATTATAGAGTTTTTCATATAAATTCATCATGCATGCTATGAATGCGCAAATGTCTTCGTAAATTGCTTTTCTGTGTACACTTATAATCACATATATTACACTCATATGGTTTCTCGCCACTATGAACGAGCATATGTGTTCGTAAACTGTCTTTCCGTGTAAATTTATAATCGCATATATCACATTGAAGTGGTTTCTCGCCACTATGAATCAGCATATGCCTCCGTAAATCACTTTTCTGGGTACATTTATAGTCGCATGCATTACACTCATACGGTTTCTCGCCACTATGAATGCGTATATGCATTCGTAAACTGTGTTTCCGTGTACATTGATAATGACATATATTGCACTCAAAAGGCTTCTCGCCACTATGAATGAGCATATGTGTTCGTAAACTGTCTTTCCGTGTAAATTTATAATTGCATATATTACACTGAAGTGGTTTCTCGCTACTATGAATCAGCATATGTCTCCGTAAATGGCTTTTCTGGGTACATTTATAATAGCATATATTACACTCATATGGCTTCTCGCCACTATGAACCCGCATATGTATTCCTAAACTGTTTTTCCGTGTACATTGATAATGGCACATATAGCACTCAAAAGGTTTCACGCCATTATGAACGCGCATATGCGTTCGTAAATTGCTTTTCACTGTACATTTATAATCACATATATTACACTCAAAAGGTTTCTCGCCACTATGAACGAGCATATGTGTTCGTAAACTGCTTTTCTGTGTACATTTATAATCACATATATTACACTTAAAAGGTTTCTCGCCACTATGAACAAGTACATGTCTTTGTAAATGGCTTTTTTGGTTACATTTATAATCGCATATATTACACTCATATGGTTTCTCGCCACTATGAATGTGCATATGCCGTCCTAAACGGCTTTTCGTTGAACATTGTGAGGCGCCCTTTGTGTTTGACTCCATATCTGTACTTATTTCGTTTTGGTGGGTCGTTATCGGTCTCCAGAAAGGTGGTAATACCTGAAATAAAATTATTTTGAAATTTAGTGAGCGAAACAGTAGAACATTTGCATCTATTAGAAAATTGCAATGATGCTGTCTATGATACTGTTCGGAATTTAAAGTAGTGAAACTAACACTTACACTTGAAGCAAGACGTTCTCTGAAATCCACAGAAGCACTGCCTGCACGCTGGCATGTTCATGGGGGCTTGCCGCGCCGTGGAAGAAGCGTGGAATGGAAACGCAGGAAATATGTAGGTGCTACATTACGTACATGCTACCTTCGTTTGTATTTGTTGGTGATGAATTGATGGTTACCAAACCGTTGAGCTTTTTCCTTCTCAGTCAAACCTGGTACTCTGATTGACTCAGATTGACTTGAATGAAACTAAAAGTTATACACTTACACTGTTCCTCGGCATATGCGGATGCATAAATCGACAACATTGAGAGCTACCATTATTTAATGGTTACTAAGTTAGTAACTAACTAGAAATTGATAATGGTGATACAGCGGGAAAATGAAACTGCAAACACTTGCATCTTGCATTTTGGTGGTTGTTGAGCAAATTACATGTGAATTTATTTAAAAACTGTTTGTATGAACTAATTAATCTTGCCCTAAACTAATTGAAGTTTTTGTTGGATCTATTTTATTTAAAATAATTATTATATTTGGTTCTTTTATTTAAAATCTTGTTCACTAGTTAAAAATATGTATACAAAGTGTTTATAAAAGTTCCCGAGTCCAGTGGGCTGTGAAATTAATCTTCCGGCTGCAATTGTCGCCTTTTGAAAAAGTTTGTCGCGTTACACGCATTGCATCATTGTTATGATGGTTGCCTAATCTGATGTTTTTTAAAAATTAAGAAGTTAAAATTAGTTGTTAATAAACAATAATAAATAACAATAAATAAATAAAAAAAATTATAAATAAAATGTGGAATAATACAATAAATTTCAGGACAAGATTAAATTGCTAAATGCAAGGCAATGACATATTTGCAAATGACAAATGATAGAAAACAAATATATTAGTTATTAAAATAAATCAAGGCGGCACATCAAAATTAAATTCCATAGCCAACTGGACTCAGGAACTTTTATAAACACTCTGTATAAAGTTTTTAATCTATTTATTTTTGAATTGGCAAAAATCTAATAAATGTCTATGTGGAGTGCTGGTGATGGTATAATATAGGTAGTGGTAGAAGGCTTTTATGATTATTTTTAGGTGAAAGTCATGCTGTTTTCAAAGATACGAATTTTGCTGTGGGATTTATGAATGCAACTACGGAGAAGAAATTAAAAGATTTCGGAAAAATAATTTGTATGGATGGTACTCATTGCACAAATAGAAAGGGGATGGATTCTTAACGATCATGCTTGTAAAAGATGACAAAAATGCAGAATTTCCTGTGGCTTTTTTTTTAACGAATAGATTAGATCAGGTGGCTCAAAGGATTCTTTTTAGGTGCTTTGAAGAAAAACTACATGTACGTCATGAACAAAAATGGGCCAAGTATGACGTCATTAAAATCACAATGGCGTAACATGGCAGTTCTACAAAGTTATTAGATATCGATCATTACTCTCCTGTATAAGTGAACTTGAACTGGCCCGACCTATTTTCGTACAACCAGCGGCGCACACCGTCGTGAACCTGGTAATAAACTTGTAACTGTTGACGTTTTTGAAACGAATCCATCTTGATATTTAATTAGTTATTGTAATTTTAACGCAATGTAAGACTGTTTTGAAAATCTTACTGTAAATGTATTCGGTACAGCCACAGGACGGTAATCCTCAACAGCGTTAATGTCACCGGACTTATGAATAGGCCTGATCCAGGCTTTGTAATAATGTAACACATTTTATTAAATCAATACTGATTAAAAAAACTACAAAACAAATGTAAATTACTGTAAAATCAGAAGTGATCGCATTGTTTTGCAAAGTTTTCGTTAGTGGCCACCAGTGGTACAAAGTGGCTGGGATGAAAAAAATTCCTCGTAGCCGACGTGTACCACCCGTGGTGCACGGGTATATAAACGAAAAAAAACAAATTTAGGCTAATTATGATTTCCTTTGTTCAAAAAACGCAGTATATCATAAGCAAAACGAAAAATAATAATTTCGTCCCAGGCCGAAAATATCCAAGTCACGCGTCGACGCGTCGAGAACAAGCTAAATATGGAGAATAAGTCAGAAACTGATGTTATCTAGTTAGATGCTGCAAGAGCATTCGATAAAGTGAATTTTCAGGTTCTCATTCTCAATTGAGGGCTTCTCAGGATTAGTTAATCTTATCTAACTGAAAGATCTATCTCTGTATGTTATAATACTGAATCTTCTGAGAATTCTGTTCCGCAGTCAGGGGTTCCACAAGGCTCAACGTTAGGGCCTTTACTATTCTTATTATTTATAAATGACAAGTTGTCTTTTCTAACCGTAAAAAGCCGAAGTAATACATAATTATACAATAAAGGAAATCGCATTACAGCAGTGATTTTCCATTTTTCTTTGTATAGAACTTTGTTTTTGTTGTTTACAATAATTTTATTTCTACAATTTTATGTTTCTTGTTATCTGTTGAATTTCGAAAAGTGAATTGTGTTTGATTCAATTTTACTTTTTTTGTGAATTACGCGCTCTTTATTTTTAGTAACTTTGCGTCTGATGTGTCACAAAAACAATTTTTAATTGCGACAAATTAAGAGAAACCCAACTTAAATCAACAAAGTGAATAAATTTTAACAAAAGCGAATTGAAGTGAATTCTTTTTCTGGAGCGAATGGAAGTGAAGAAAGTAAACCCCTGGAAGCCCTGTTTTCACAAGGATTGATTGTTTTAGTCATCATAAACCCTTTCTTTTTAAGATAAATCTCTTTGACTAGCTTGATAATTATCTCTAAACAAACACAGCACAAAATAAAAATATCAGTTTAGCAAATTATAATTTTACTTTGATTAAATGTTAACAGTTTTCATTTTTGTCAATAATAAATTTTAGTTTCTAACACTTGAATTTAAACAATAACAAATTACAATGATTACAACATAAAATTTCATAGAAACAAAGCAACTTAAGTTACTATTTGTTGAATTACAGTACTCCGTTTTACAAACATCACACTGATCTTTTATGGTACTGATTTTCGCAAATTCTACATTTTCTTTTTGCTTATTAGCAGCAGTAGGGCAGTAACCTTCTTTAACACACCCTTTAAATAGTGCCCAACGTGACGCTCCATCTGTGGAGTTTGGAATTTTATGATTACGTGAATAAATATTATTTATAAAAGAATAGACCTCCAAAAGATATCCCCGGAGATCCGGCGTTGTATAAAAGGCTTACGTTAACAGTTGCACAACTTGCGTTTGTTACCCCACAGAACGATATAGGTGGAAAATAATTTTCAGGATGCCTACATAGTGGGTCATCTTGGAGACGTCTGCAGTGATAGCAAGTTAAGCTGAAGCAATTTCCTGAAAGAAAAAAGAAGAGTCAGAATATGGACTTTCTTAATTGTATTGCTATTTCTTAAAGTGAAGACACTGTTTATGTTATTAGTTAAAAAATTTTCTACGTCACGTTTAGGCACTGTTTCGAATTGAAATTTAGTTTGAGTTTTTATTCTTCTACAGCTACTTAATTAATTTTAAACAGTTTGGTCAACATTCCAGCTGTCTAGATCGAGACATAAAAACTCGAATTTTTAGTAACCATGCAAAGAAGAATTAGCAAATCGAATGTAGAATTTTACGTAGAATCTAATAGAGGTAGAGTAGAAGCGTAAGTAATTTGCAAATTTCTGGTAGTATTGGATATTATTACATGTCTAAAGAAAATAGAGGAAGCTGAGCCCAAAGAGATGTAATCTGTACTAAAAGGAAGTTAAATGTCTTGGAGACAGGGAAAATCATCGGTTATCTTAGTAAAGTTTTGTCTAAGCCGGAATGTAACTACTGCGTCATCCGAAGAGAGTTATACTTATAGCCGTCAAGTCTATCAAACATTTGCATAAATACTTGTACGGCCGAACTGATCACGCCGCACTACAAGGGTTACTGCAGGCTAAGAATCCCGAAGGACGAGTTGCGAGATGGATCGAGAAGCTGAAAGAATATGATTTTCAGATCTAGAAGACCGCGCTCTAGTGATTGTAAACACTATTCACAATTAGAAGCCAAACAACATGTCGGACACAACTACGACGCGCCACAGTTGTTGATAACCAGAAATCAAAAGGGACCAAGAAAGCATGAGCAGTGGCAGACAGTAGACCAGAAGAAAAGAAGTAGCTCGATATGACCCGACTGTGAGAGCATACTGGGCCCAGTAGGACTAAGTGAAGGTTTAGCATGGTCCTGGAAAACGAAAAAGGGACTGAAACAAGAATGCAGTCGATGATGCCAAAGAAGAAGTTCCTAGAGATACTGCACCAGCTGCATGATGGTCCATTGGGAGAGTACCTGGTGTGAAGAAGACCTTACTCAAGATTTTATTGGGTGAAATGCAACGAAGGTGTCAGGGAATGGTGCAGACAGACGGTGCAAGTTTCTGCAACCGGAAATTGACCAGTTGGTGAAACAATGAAACAGTACAATGTGGGCAATCCGTTTGAAAGAATCGCCGTAGATATTGCGGCTCTATTTCCAGAAACAGATTCAGGAAATAAATACATTTTGGTGGCGATGGATTACTTTAGTAAATGGACAGAAGCGTACGTCTTACCAAACCAAAAAGCGTATTGGTGAAAGAATTCTTTTCGATCAGGATCGGTACTATTCCAGAATCTGTGCCAATTATTGGGTATCCGTATGATACGAACAACATTCCTGCATCCGCAATTTAATGGCTTGGTGGAAAGGATTAATAGAACTATGGGAAAGTATCAGTCCAAAATTGTGTCCGATCACTAGCACAATATCTGCATCTGTTTGTGATAGCGAATCGCTCGGTTGTACAAGAAGCAACCGGACAAACCCCAGCTGCAGAGCTATTCGGACGCGAGATCCAACCAGGCAAGAATAACCCAGTCGGCAATGAGTACGAGTATGTCAAACATCTTTGTCAGAAGTTAAACTTCATTCACGAGAATGTCCGCAGTAATATCCAAACCGAGAGCAACCGAATGAAAGACCAGTACGATGTCAATGCTCAGAGATTTAATTTAGTTGTAATGTCCCCAACGACGCCGAAGTTACAAAGAGCCTAGGAAGGTCCGTACAAGGTCATTAAACGCATAAATAACTTGATCTACAAAGGGAAAACCAATGGTTGTCCATACCAATCATTTGGCTCCATAAACAGCGAGAAACGAAATCGACAGAGAAGAGCAAGAAGCTCAGACCTCACATGTAAAGGTTGTGACAGTCAAAGGTCAAAATCCAACTTTATGGTTTTCTACTTTAGCGTCGTTCATGAGCAACAAAGAAATTTGATTGAAGATCCTGATAAATACTCCCGAGCACACTGTGGCGTCAAGGATTTGAAGATGTCTCGAGGCATTGTCGAAAGTCGTCCATCTTAAGTCCAATTTTTGGAGTTTTTAATCTTCTTAACTAAATAATGAATGAACTTATGTATCACATTAGACTGTCCGTGAATTTTTAAGCAAGAGGTAATAAACCCAACAAGAAATTCTATCTGACAAATAACTGTATTTATCTGTTGTTCTCATAATTTACTTGGCAACAAAATTGAGTTTAAAAGTTAGTTATAGGCGAATGTTTATACAGTAAACAACACACATATCACTATGTGAGAGAGTACAATGATTTTACAACAGACGGAAATGTTTTATTTTGCAAATTTTGTGACGTTCCGGCGACAGCAACAAAAAAGCTTCAAGTAACTCAACACCTGCAGACCGTAAAACATCAAAGTAATAAGAAGAGAGAAAGTTAGAACAAAAACAATTATTAGTGGTTTCTATATTAAAGCTGGAACCTAAACCAATAGAATTTTATGAAAACTTGTGCAGAGCATTTAAATCTGCAAACATACTTTTCGGAAAATTACAAAATGAGATTTTCGCAGCTTTTGGAAAACATACTAAGCAAAATAGCATACACCTTGAAGCGGTCCTAGCGCGCTCTACTTCGAAAGTTCCCATCATATACAGGTAGTATAGGACCAGTAATCGCAGAGCGACCCTGGCGACTGTCCCCGGAGAAATTACGGACATCCAAGGCAGAATTCGCATGCATGATGGAACAAGGCATATGCCGCCCTTGGTACCGAAAACAAAAACCAGTCAGTAGCGCCCTTATCCGATCGCGCATATATACAGGACTTGGTCGCCTAGCTGGGAGGCTGCATAGTTTTCTTGAAAGTCGATCTCATCCTGGCGTACATCAGATTCCCGCCGCCAAGTTGGATATCCCGGACTCCCAAATTCAAATCAACTGACCCTGCTTTGTTGATATGACCAGACCCTTTTTGGGCTAAATCAGGATTACTTTGCTTTTTCGTAGAAAACTCACTTCCATTGTTTTGCCGTTATTATTCATCATGATCTGCCCGATGAAGCATTTTTCAATTTTTTTTTATTAGAAATGGCATCATATTTTAGTCTTACTAATAAGAAATCATTGGACTTAATTTGGCTGACTTTGGTAGGATCCAGTGTAAGGGCACAAAAATCTTCTTCGTCACTATCCGAAAATACTTCAGTTCCCACTGACGTATCAGAATCATGGAGAGAATAAGTATTACCAACTTTCTCCTCCGACTCAATATCAGCATCATTGCTTTCGATATGTTCTGCCATTATATTTCTATGGACTGTCTTCGCCATCTTCATTCTATTGTTTTCAATTTCAGTTTTTTCGGGAGTATCCGTAGCAATCATGGTCTTGCCTTTTCTTTTCCTGGTTTTGCCCGAGACTGTCCGAGTTTTCTTTGGGTGGTATCCTCTTATATCCGATGGACTTATAAATGTAGTTGCTATTACATTTCTAGGAGGGGAACGGGTTGTTATCTCTTTATGCATTGGGGGTAAGTGTGCCTCGATCGGAATATTTCTGGTAGAGGCTGTTGGATTTGTATTCAGCAAATTAACCAACGTTTGTTCTGTTACTTGGCTTGCCAAAAAATCTTCTTTATTGAATACGTGGCTGTCGTCCAGTCTTTTTAAAAGCAGCTGCTATATCTACACCTTACTTCAATCTTCTGCATGTTATTATCTTAGCTTAATAGGTCTTCCAATTAAATAAGTTTAGTAAATCGAGAATTGAAATTTATTCAAGCCATATACAAAACATTCTAGATTGATCTTTATTGACAGAGCTGTATCTTTATCTCGTCCACAATTTAGAAAACAAAACAAAAAAGTCAAAAATGCTTTAATAAAAAATAATTTTCCAATTACATTTATTAATAATTAATAATAGTAATTAATCTAGTTAAACCGGATATTGTTTAACATAACACCCTCTTGGTGTTTCTACATTTATAGGTCTGCTACACACTTTTATACTGATAAGGAATATACACATTTTGCCAATTCTGTAGAGGTAAGTGAACTGCCTCTTTTTCAAACTGGTTAGTTTGATCTCGGTAGTGGATAAGAAACCAGCTGTAAGTCTACCATTAGTAGCAGTATATCATCTTTGATTTCAAGTTAAAATTGTCAGTTATTTTGATTTCCTTTTTATACATGATTTTGGAGCTATACTATAAAAGATATCTATCTTGTTGAGTTGATTTTACAAAACGTTTATCAGGCCAGTCATAGACTACCGTTTCACCTGTTTCTCCACAGCCCCCAACTATCTAATTAATCGCCTCCGGACCAAGGAGAGGGCCATCTGTAAAAGGATTCTCGGCCTGGACCGCTTTTACCCCTCCGGTGAAGTCTGCGACCTCGCCGGGATCCCTCCTATAGATGCGCGCCTCGAATTCCTCAGAGATCGCTTTGTCACTAAAGCCATCAATCTAAACAAAACCTCCACCCTAGAGGTCCTGCACACTCCTCCAGGCAACTATCGCCAGAAACCCCGAGCAAAAATGAAACACCCCCCAACTAGACTTCTGCAAAACACGCAGAACCTCCCTCCTGACCTACAGGAGGTCCTGGATTCTACCCCACTAGCCTATCGCTAGCCTACTCTACCCACAAGCAATGTCACCACCCACTCAACCAAATTCGCCATTTCCTCACGGAAGTAACCCCACCAACCCCGGTTTCTGAAAGGACCCGTTTTCTTTTTTTCCCTATCTCTCGATGCCAAGAAGTTCACCGCTCCAGAGATGCTGCATCAACCACATCAACTATATCATCATCATACCCTTGCGCCGGCGCTGCTCCCCCTTCTCCGGGGCCCTTGCCTGCTTGCCGCACCTTCTTCTTCAAATACCACGCCTCCACCAATGCATACGGACGTTGCGTTCTGCCGCCAAAATTGGGCTTAAGAGAAGCTAAAGAACTTCTAAAGCCGGTGCCATGTGCACCAATCGATGATTTCTGTCTGTCTGAGTTGATTTTGCTAATTCATCAGTTCTATCATTGTCTCAAATTTGATTATGTGATTGAATATTTTAATCCAATACAATCCTCTCTAATGCATGTAAATGAACCCGTTTTAGGTAACTCAGACTGGAGAAAGACCATTTCAGCGGCACATTTTCGATTTTGAAAGTGAGCAAACGAAAAGACCATTAAAACAAGTATATATATATATATATATATAAGTACGTACATGCTAATTTGTATTGAAAATGCGTTATTTTGCATGGTTTGTAACCGTCATTTTCTTCCTAATTTTCAGACTAGCTTAGGGGGCTAGGACATAACCTACATCATGTGGTGTAGTGTCGCTGTCGACTTGACAGTGATATTATTTAAAGCCTCGATTGTTTGTAACAAAGCAGACAACAATACAATAACCTAAGAATCAACACCGGAAAACAATAAAAACTTTAAGAAACACGTACAGCATGTTTTCATTATTATTTTTTGTATTTACAGATATCTTTATTACACCTACCTGCTCCATTTAAACTTAAACAGTAAACTGTTAAACATTCTTACATGAGCTTGTAAACATTTGGCGATAGATGGCGCTTTGAATAGTAAAATGTGTCAAGCAAATTTTGACAACCTTGGACACATCCTTAAATTTTATCGTTAAAATAACGTTAGATTCCAGAGCACTCATTATTCGTAACAACTGTTAAAAAGACAATCTTTGAAAAGTAACAAAAATAGAAATGCGAATTTTGCGATTTTCTGGTAGAATTGGATTGTCGCATTGACCGGTGCGTTCCAAAACTATGGAAGTGACTTTTACATTCCGCCAATGTAGCAGAAAATAGGTAGGCAACTCCGTGATGCTAATGATACCTTCTTTTATAGTCGAAGAACAGTTTAAAAAAACTAATTTGCTAATCATTATTTTACAGACTTTTTATAAAATAAGCCACTGTAAGTATTGCAATCGAGTATGCATGTTGTTCAAATTCGTTTCCGAGCGTTGTAAAGTTCAAAAATATTATTCCTAACGAAGAATTAATAGAGTACAATAAAACAATTGCGTAAAACTTACCTAACAAAAAGAATAGCAAAAATGTTGTTCTAAATATAAAATGCATCTCATCTAATACAACTTTGATTCAGTCAATGACAATTATTATCTTTAGTTTATGTTTTCAGATCTCTTGATTCATCTGTAAAATTAACTCTATCATACCGGGTGTCCCAACGAAACTTAAACTTGAAATCTTAAATGGAGCTTTGTGTGTCTTTGAGGTGATACTCTTAGTGGCGTTGCATTGCATTTAAGCAGCCTTTCTAAAAATATTAAATCTGCTTAAAAAAAGTTATAACTTAAAAACAAAAACGTAAACAAAACCAAAACTACTAACTAAATTATCTTCTTCATCTTATTACAGTATGAGCTATCAATGCAATCTCCATGTTTTTAGTTCGTTGATAGGCAATTTGTATCACCTAAATTTTATTATTTTGCAATAAAACTCACTCAGTTAAACAAAATTCAATATATTCAATTAGCTTACAACTTTTAACAACAGACAACAGAGGAAGAGACGAAGAGAGCTAAAACGTGGGCGCAAACCCTTTTATAATGGTTTTAAAATAGTGTAGGAGCGTATGGGTGATTTATCCCTTGCCAACCTAACTATTACCAACCTAACAACAAAAGAAAAATTTAATAAGAGCTGGATGACGTATGCTAATAACATAACCGCATCGAACCCATTAAGGAGCTTCAACAAAAGAAATTGCTAGGGTTATCGTATTGCAAAGGAAGATGGAAAATGTATTATAAGAAACATAATTTATATCAAGCCACGTTGTAATTCACAATACATATTTCACCTTCTTCTAGTAGATGTGTGTATATTCCAAAAGGTACATAAAACCAATAAACATGTTCACTTTGAAGATGTACAAAACAATGTAATTACAGACGAAGTAGCAAATAATTCAAATGTAAATGCGAATCTTGATAACAAATTTGTAACATCTAAAACAGGTAGAAGACAAACAAGTTTCCACAAAATTTAGTGATTATATATTATATAATTAGTATTTTAAGTAACGTTTATTCTATTTTATTTTTATGAATTTGTTAAAGGAAGGGAGATGCACTATAATCAGTTGTGTCATATGGGTTGCATAACCACACTTGTAGTGGAAGTTTTCTGTAGTTAATAAACTCATGGCACGAGTCGTGTTCTTGTAATGGACTAATATCAATTAATTTAGAAAAATACTATACAGGAGAAAATGTTGATAACCACACTCTATTATTATTTAAGGAGATACCGTTTAAGGCTGTTTGCTAATGTACATGTACATTTAGCACCAGAAGGGATCGTTGTTTGGTCACACTGTTCAGTTGTTGTCGAAGCAAAATCTTGTTCAAAGGCCGTTTTAAGGTTCAATAGCTTCTTATGCAAGTTATGATACGTTTTCCTGTTTTGCACGAGTAACCTTCTTGAATGTTATGAGTTGGGAGTCTCCAATGTTTATTTTATGAGTTATCACGTTACTATATTTGCAGCTAGTGATTTTAACAGAAAAGTGGAAATCAGAAGAAACGAGATAAACAATGTGAGGAAGCATGGGAAGTAGAAAAAAATAATAATGGAGATAGAGTGTTTTTTGGTACGCCAAGCACTACAGTAGTTGGCCCTGCCAGGGTAGCTTTTCTGCTGGGCAACAATTCACTTTTTGCAAAATGATGTCAGATCCGATTGATTGTGATGAAGTAGAAGATACTGTAGAGGAGAGGCCAGAGCCAGTTAAGAATGGAATGTCCAAAAGAAAAGCTGCAAAAGAATTTTCACGCTACAATATAGAACGTCGGCCAAATTTGAAAAGCCTGGAAAAGGTCCTCTAAGTGTGCTAATTAAAAAGGGGAACTTGTACTTGAGAAGTGGATAATACAATGCTAAAAAAAAGGTTTTTCAAAACGTTGCTTGGAAGTTGCCCTCAGCGTTGAGGAATCCCTTATAACGTGACCAGGGAGGATAACCCACTTTTTAGTATAATAAAACAGGGCCAGACTGGATGCGGGCATTTCTAAGACGTCATCCAAACATAGTTGA
Organism: Ignelater luminosus; assembly: GCA_011009095.1. Classification (NCBI taxonomy): domain Eukaryota; kingdom Metazoa; phylum Arthropoda; class Insecta; order Coleoptera; family Elateridae; genus Ignelater; species Ignelater luminosus. Next base: position 70,457 of record VTPC01091030.1, on the reverse strand, counting down.
TCGAATCTGTGAAAATGTCAGAAGCTAACATAAGGGGATAAATTCACCTCGATTGAAAAGATATTGCAAGAAGAAAATGTTATGGACATTTTAAAGTTCGCCCACCGGATATTCAATGGGGACGAGACTAATTTTGTTTTAAACGACAAAAATAAGAGGGACCTAGCGGAAAAGGGGCAGCAAAATGTATTTACCACAAACATTTCCCCGGACAAACAAGCGGTAACTGTTTTGTTTACATTTTCTGCTGCATGAGATATGGTCCATCCTATTATAGTTTTTACATATAGGAGAATTCCAAAGCCAGTGTTGAAATCCATTCTAGGCCACTACACTGGGGCGATGGAATCAGTGATTTAGGGTGGATGAAGGGCGAAGCGTTCTTTGAGTACGTTGGCAATGTATCCATACCCTTGTTTGTAGATGGCCACAGGAGCCATTGAAGCAGGATTATATAGCATGCGGAAGTAACCGCACACATTTTACTCTTCTCCTGGATTCCTCTATAAAGCAATTTACAAAACCACAAACTTTAAGAAATGGCTTCAGGGTTTGTAGGCTGTACCTTTGCAACCCTCACGCTATAGATTATTCCAGGTGTCTGGGGAAAAGAGGAGTAGTAGATTTGCAGTCAGAAGAGCATGAACAACCTGAACAAAATGAGCCTGTGATGAACAAAGATAAATTTAGAGCAGTTTTAGACGAGCTCATGTTTTTGAAAGTAGCAAATCTGGATTTATTCGAAGAATATTCAAAAAGCGACAAAGTTCTTAAATAGCTTTATTCCTTTTTTTCCTGGGAATGATTTACAAAATGCCCAAGCGGAAGACATTATTGAAATACCATTCAGCGATGATAATGCAGGTTTTCCTAAAAACGACTTTCTGAGTTATTTGAACAATGACCACTCTGTAGCCTCTTCACTCTTTTTCAATGAACAAGGAAATGAAAACCTTCAACAAAACGATGTTCAAGATGTTGCACTAGCAGAAGAAAACACAGAATACAATAATGATTGGCCTATAGGAGAAAAGAATATTAATGGTGAACAGAATAACATGCTTAGTACTACTCCGAAAACTATACTCTAGCCAAAAGCTCTCTTCTAGAGAAAATTTTGCGCTGGCCGAAACAAAGATAGAACGGTAAAGCAAGTCTGGAAAGAAAAAGTGGTCTAGAAGATTTTTTTGCTGTTGTTAGATGACATGGGGGAAATAGCACTAACCCAACTTCCCAACAATATATTACCATTTTTAAAAAACTCTTCTTTAAATTACATCCACCACAGCAAAACAACTAATTATTGTGAACTTGGGTGTGATACTCTAATCAGTCAAATTAATGATTAAAATTGATAGTCATGTAGACAATAATTTGACACAAAATTTGTTTGTTTCTAATGGTGCAGATTTTAGAAATTTTAGATCATATGGTATACTACAGCGACAATAATGACAAACACCACGGGAATAGAGTAGGGATAATAATTAGTAAACACCTCAAACCACATGTCATCAGTTTTATCCCAGTGTTTGACAGAGTTATTTGGATTAACACAAAAGGAAGGCAAATCAACACTAACATCGTGCAAGTCTACGCCCCTACCGATGACAAAGATGACGAGGAAATCGAACGATTTTATGGACAAGTCGAGCAGGTGCTCAAACATATCAAGAAACTTGAGTTATCTCTTATCTTAAGGAATTTTAATGCCAAAGTTGGTCAAGGACAAGTAGGAAGCAATCGTAGGGTCTTTAGGTCTGAGGAGAAGAAACGAAAGTTGAAAAATTAATACAATCCTGCAGAGAAGCACAATTTGCAATCACAGATATTCATTACAAGCTCCCCCCAGAAGGCTCTACACATGAATATCTCCTGCAGATACAATTGACAACCTAGTTAGAAACCAGATAGATTACATATGAATCAACCATAAGTTCAGAAACTGTGGACTATCGGCTAAAACATATCCAGGAGCCATGTCCATTCTGATCATAACCCGCTTGTCTGTTCAGTTGGTATTAAACCAGGGAAATCTCCAAAAAAAAATCAAACCACCAGAACTATGATCTGAATAAACTGAAAAATGGAGACACGAGAATTCAAATACAGGAAACCCTTTGTTCAGAAATGACGAAGAACCAGTTTCAGAAATGAAAGTAGAAGAATCGTGGAAGAAATAAAGAGAGTAACACTTAAAGCAAAAGAATAGCATTTAAGGACAGAAGGGAAACGGCAGGGTAAGAAACAGTGGATGACACAAGAAATTTTAGACCTGATGGAAGAACGTCCACTAGTAAAACACAAAGATCCTGAAAATTATAGCGAAATACAACTTAAAATTAGGAAGAAAATAAGGCAAGCAAAAGAACAATATAACAAAGAAATAGAAGACCTTAATAGCAGACATGACACGTTTAACGTACACAAGAAGACTAAAGAAGCTATTGGCAGATATAAAAAGAGGTTCCAGATACCATCAAAACCAATGATGGCGAACTAGTGATAGAAACTGAGGAAAAACTCAACGTGTCGCAAAAAATATATTGAAAAGGTATTTACAGTCACAGAAAGACCTCAAACAGAAGGGCTCGAAATAACGCAATCAGAAGTTGAATATGCCATTAAAACAGCTGAAGGTGGTAAAGCTTTTGGTGCGGATGAGATCCCTATAAAACTTCTAAAGGTTATGAAAGAAAATTGAATCCAATTGCTAATGGCATTTTTCAACAAGATTTACGATACATGAATTATTCCAAATGAATGGTTAGTATCAACGCCTAAGAAGTCTCCCCCCCCCGGAATTGCGAAGACTTTAGAACGATTAGGTTTTCTTAAAAATCATTTAGACGCAAATTTATAGAAAATGTGAGACAAATATGAGTGATGGTCAGTTCGGGTTCCGCAATGGTCTTGGTATACGAGAAGCTCTGTTTGCCGTTCAGGCACTCTTCCAGCATTGTAGGAATGTCAATTGTGACGTATTTGCCTGTTGTCTGTATTATAAAACGGCTTTTGATCTATGTCAACACGATGAAATGATAACAACGTTGAAAGGTCACCTAAATTTGTTCACAAACATCAAAAACGTTGCCTTTTCTATTTTGCTTCTATTCCCGAAAGGGGTCCATTCATGTTTTCCCAAATGAAGAAATTTCAATACAAATAATTAATGACAATAAATTAATAACACTACATATTTCAGTTTGTTATACTTGGTAATAACATCGTCAGTACAACTAATAAATATTAGTCGATAATGAGAACGCTGACTTTCATTATTATCTAAATAAAGAAATTTTCTGGAAATTTATTAATTATTACTTTCATTATCAAAGTTATAAAAAATAAATGTGATGTAGTGACGCCAGTTTATGAGATATAACTGGAATTTAGTACAAGTAATTTCGTAAAGAATTATTTTATTATTATTATGTATTAAGAATGGAATAATACAACTTTCCTAAATGGCCTCATAACGCGCTTTTTTATATTTTTATTGACGTCTTAATCTTCAAGACGTCATGGTCATGCTCTAACTGAAGTAATAATAAATTTATTCGAGGTTAATAGCACATAGCGGAGGACGCAAATCGATAAGTATGCTCATCACAGAACATTTCTGAAGTTGTTGATCAATTGCTGTTGATCTAAAATAATATCGACAATCTCAACATTAGTTATCTCTTTGATGTAATATTTTTCTTGTGCCATCATTAATGAATTTACATGACGAAGTTGTTCATGTCATTGATTTAGATCTGCTCTAATTAATTAAATTAATGATTGTTAGTACTTATCTTACCAAGATTGATAGACATATAAATAATGAGAGTTTTTTTGTGAATCCGCGGGAAAAGATAAAAATTGTAATAAAAATTGTCTATCCCAGTTTTTATCGTTTGACGGGGTGCGTCAATGGAAATAAGGGATTCCTTTGTAAAAGTTTTTATATTTGATATTAAACCAACGACTTTTAATATATGTAAGATTTTAAATCAAAACAAACTAAAATTTTAGCTATTTACAAAATAGTTAATAATCGTAAACTAACGAATTATTCTTCTGATGAAGAGTTCAATTTTTTTTAAATTTTGACAAAACAGAAAAGATTACTTATTTGTTTAAACAATGGCCCTTTCTAAAAGTGGAGAACTTTCCGTTCTTTTGAAGACAATCATTAAAATCATTCCTGCAAAAGTATTTCAATATCTGTATCGTAAATTTTGTTAGGAACTATTTTAAGGAATTAGTTTGGTTATTTCAACAAACGTTTTGTTTCAGGAATTTTTCTAATTATCGTTATGTCTGCGTTAAAAACAATTTAATTACGTTAGAATAATGCTACTTACCTATTAATTGTTAAACAATTTATTCGTGATATTACCTATTGTTCATAGAAGTGATGAACTGCAAAACCAACTATGGCTGAATATATGGCTGCAGATTTTTTCGCATAATATGCATCCTGGTCATTTCTAGAGGTATAAAAGATAAACGTCGAAAAGAACTTTCGTAATCGAAGCCTCATCAGGACCTTGCGTGCAAATCCGAATCTCGCCTCAGGGACTGGATTCGTAGTTACACGGAAGAAATGTCTACGCAGCGTAGCCATCAACTCATCTCATTCTTTGATTTGATCTCTACCATATGAAAGCGTTACCTGAAAGGAATATCTCATATCGCAGATTCCACTTATTAATTGTCAAGTAATTACCACCCCTAACAGAAACAGCAGCGACCGAAGAATAGATTGCAGCAGTGCTAGAAAAAAGTCCACTGGATCATTAGCATTGGTTAAGACTTGGCGACTAGTTGAAAATGATGGTGCTCCAACAGGATCATCAGCACCCATAATCTGCGGGGAATCTGCAAACAAAATTAAATCAGCTCCAATGGAAGAAGTAGCCATAGTTGTTTGCGAAGAAGTGAAAACCTTATTTTCCAAGTCCCATACCATTAAAACAACCTTTAGCGTGAGTCAGAATCAATTTATCTTCACAAATCTGGAGTTTTTCTCTAGCATCCAGCTGAAACTTCCGACCTAAGAGTAGCCTTTAACAGTTTACGTTTATCTGCAACCGAACCATGGCAAGGAATGCCACGCACTAACATAACTTGTAATACAATACGTCAGCAAGTCACCGATCGATATCCATGGTCTGGCAAAAGACAAAATTGAGAAAAAAAAGCGATTCCAACACCAAGGCCAATTATCGGAGCCAAACAAACAAAACAAAAATTAAAAGAGAATTCGCGACCATGCACGTTATGTGCCAAAATTTGTCCCTTAAGCGTCTAGAAAAATAAAATAGAGCTCCAAACAAGGATGGGTTTTGAATAAAACTTTAATCTGCCAGCTTCGAAATTTATTTAGGGCGCCAGAACGCCTCACGTCAAAACAGAAAAAAAAAAGATATTTGATTCTGCAGATAGTCACAAGTGACTAATTCACATAAAGCAAATAGTAAATATAGCAAGTTTAAATCAGCATAAATACAAAATATGTAAAATAAATTCTTAATTGCCCTAATCCTGAAATAATTGATAACAATAAGCAGTTAAGTAAATTTAATTAAATGCAAAAGCTAAATTGAAAAAAAAAGAATTTAATATAAGCATTAAAATTAGACAAAATTTCCAGAAAAGAATTAGAAACATTACATATCAAAATGCAGTAGGCTTGGAAACGTTTCTGTACAGGAGCTGGCGTAAGGACCTTCTCGCGGACGGGTCTCCGTATCCTCCTTGGATAACCAGAGTACTATTTCCAGATATATGATCGATTTAGTAAAATAAAGAAAAAAGGAAAAATGCCAAGGGAAAAAAGAAAATGTCAAAGTTGGCGCGTGGCCTTGATAGTGAATCAAATCGGCGTAGATTAATGTTACTTCGCCAAAAGCGAAGAAAACACAACGTATCAAATGCACGAAATGGGTAATCAGTGGTCTAAATTTATTTTTGATAAATAAAAAAAATTTACGCTTTAGTTGCTTTCCATTTTGAGCTTCTCATCTTTATCATTAACTCTCCTCAACAGAATTGCCTAAAGATCTTTGAAGGGTTATTGTCAGAGAAGTAGTAGTAGTAGTAGTAGTTGAGAAACCTAAAGCCTATCCAATAGACCTTTATAGACCTTTTCTGCTAACCCCTCGCTACTCCCTCAACCTCTACGGCCATCTATTGTTCTTTCTCCTATTCTCTGCCCTAAGCTACCTGACACCCGTTCAATAGTGAGGTTGTCAGTCCAGGCTAATCGTTTGATATTTATGATACTGTCAATATGTACAAGAACGTCAGGTAAATCAGAATAATTGTGTGTAGTGTTTTGCACAAGTTAATTGTGCTAAACTAATGACGGCAGTTGTTAATGTTCTTAGTAATTGGCTGGCTTTAGCTGATGTCTCAATACAGTTGGGTGATTCAAGTTCTAACGTTTTCACGATTGGTTAAAAAACTTTTTTGAAGCGAATGAGCCTATCATTTCTTTCATCTTGATTCGGAAAAATGACTTTTGAGCTTTGTCTGTAAAACACGGCTGCGTTTAGAGGAGTATTTTAGAAAATTACCAATGGATATCCTTTTCTAATTATACTTTGCATTCCTTTAAAAGCTTCACGGATTGATACAGCACCATCATATCTACCTTATCATCTTATCACAGTTAATGTCTAAAGCTACCGGAGTATTCAAAATAACTTCTGCTATGGTTCTTCCAGTTGTATCTAATATTTTCATAAAAATTAAATAACTACACTTCTCGTAAGTTGTAATTTCCTCTTGTACCATCAAAAGAAACGAACACAAGATGACATTTGCTTTTTACAGTACAAAAAACATTTTGCTTCATTAATTTTCTTCGATAATGAATCTTGAATTATACTTATCTACTACTTACTGCGTAAATATCCAGCATTACCCCATTCAGACAGCGTTTCTAGATATTGTCCATTTTATGGGTATTCCCATTTATTTTTGTCTAACAAATTCATTAGTAAAAACTGAATTTGATCGTCCATTCCAGAGATGCAAAAATTCTGTGGAAGAAACTACAGAATCTGTCATTCGACTCGTTCGCTCGATAACATCCTTTCCATCATCACTAACGAAAGAAATTTCATTTTGATCTGGGCGTCTATTCAGAGTTGGCGCAAGGACGTGCAAACGAGGCAACTTGGCATAGGCATCACAATGATTAGGCGCTTCACCGTTGCTAATAAGACAGCTAAGACTAACATTAAAGGAAGAACCTAGGCACTAAGTATCCTAGCACCAACTGTGCTCAGATTGTTAAGAGTAGGTTGCCTCTGCAGGCAGTTTTAGTGGAGAGTGAATCCAAACTGGGAATAAAATTCAGGTTTAGAGTACAAAAGGTAATTCCAATTAATTAAGTTAATGGACCATTGTGGACTGGTGAAAAACAAAAGGATTGAATTTCAACTTGATTAGCTTTCTCTAAGTAAATAATAGTCTTTAAGTCACTGTAGGTGACTTGATAGAGAACAAAATCGAATCTTTAATCAGATTAGTTTTCTCTAAAACATTTTAAACGAAGAGAACCGACAAAGCTGCTTGGGACGGACAGACCAAGTGGACGAAGCATGTTCGCAAAATAACTTATCTAGTCACACTACTAGGTCGTTTCAGATCAATTCCTGATCTTCAATAAATACATTTTCTAGCCACGAAACGTTTCATCAAATTAGCTTTCTGGTGGCAAAAGTGAGTGTAGAATGAACAAAGCGTCTTTAGTTAACTTAGCGCCTAGATCCAGTTTGATTTCTTCCAAAAAACTAAAAGAAGCGCGAAGGAACAGGAACAAATATCGGGGATAAAACGCGTCCTAGAGGCAACCAAGACAATTTCTTTAATGTTGTAGTGAAGTACTACAGACGATCTGATAGATGGAGAACAAAGTCTGATTCCACAACCCAGCCCTACAAAAGGGCGCAAATTCTGTCTGACTAGGTCCCTTGCTGTGACCTGTAACTGCAAGAACAGAAACATTGCCGCGATACACCGATGAAGCAGTTAAGTGTATGCAAGGTCGACATGCAAACCAGACAGCTTTCCATAGGCCTCGCAGTAACTAGGGCTGCACCTTGGCCAATAAAACAAGTAAGACTGTAGTTGAAAGAGATCGTATATGTGACGTCTAATATCTTGATCGATGCTTATCACACAAATGTATAGAAGATCTAAAGGAGCCATGTCGTGAATTTCTCAACGGTTCCGGATTAGTTCTGGCTTAGTCATACTTTCACCACGTACTTAAATCTCTGGTAGAGATACATATCGATCAAGATAAGAAGTGGCACTATAAATCAACGCTGCCTCCTGATGGACAAATGAGTCTTTACAATGTGTTACTGTACGAAATGGGTCATTTATTGGGGCTTGAGCATTCTATCTTCGGAGAACGCAATTTACAATGAGAATGTTAATGCTCTATCTGCAGATGGTATACAGGACATAAAAGTCTTGTACGGATCTCCACCACAAAAGCATCATCCTATGCCATCTACCTCTACCTACTACTAATCCGCTACCAGATTTATGTTCCGTGCCCAACATCGATGTGCTTTTAACCCTAAACAAACGTCTGTATGCTTGGGTGTCGCCGAAAGTAAGACGGCCATGAATAAAAATCAGAAGTAGAATACAAAGAAAATTAAAACTTTACAAGTTTAATTTTCATATGTCTAATAAAATTTGTTCTAGCGCGCTACATCTTTCTTCCAGGCAAGATATTTCATAATTTTGAAGTCAAGATCTTCGTATGTTTTTACCTCGGGGTCCTGAGGCTACACAAGAGTGGATTGGATCTCAAAAGATGTTTTAGAAGATCTTTATTGCAATCTGTCCTAGAAGACTTTCTTGTATGATTCAATTTGTGTTTTCTAACCTCTTTCTGACTAGCTTCTAAAGCCTCTTCAGATAGCTGCTTTTTTGAGAGTTCAAAAAAGAAGATTATGTCCGAACCATGGACAAGAAGCTTATGTAAACTTTAAGGCATATAATACCAACCATAAAGTGACAAACAGTAATTGTTTCTCTCTTACAACTTCTTGGCAAAAATAGGCACATTTATTTCTACCCCACAGGCTATCACTCTTAAGATTGTATATAAATTGGAGACAAGTTTTTAGTCGATTCCGGTCATTTCTAAAGACTGGTGAGCATTTTGCAAATAATCGTCTTGCAGTATTACCGCCATTTGACGTTCCAAAGGTTTATCTACTATTAAGCCCATTTTTGATTTAAATTGAGCTTGAATTTCATTTTTTCTTTCCTGAGAAATTACCTTATGATCTGTGCCACGTTCTTGACAGGTTTCAAAGACAGGCTATAACAATGACAACTAATAGATAGTCTAAATCTGTAATTTTCTTCGTTGGGTACTGGCACATGCATTTGTCCCGGACATTGTAAAAAGCATATTGTAGGATACTGTATTCTGAAACCCATTTTTACTGTGGTGTGGCTGCACAGCTTACTTATTAAATCCTTCGTTCTATTTTCCTCGGACAATACCAAGGTAGTATTTTCTTTAATGGCAGAGAATTGTATTGGTCTACAGTACAATGTAGAAGACGAGTGTGAATCTTTCCAAAGCTCTTCTGCCGGGCTGCTGGTCATCTTGAGAAGACAAAAAGTGATTAAAACCATGAACTCATCAGTACTGTCTGGTTCGTAAAGGTTTGCTTATAGATGCTGTACCAAACTTCCATTTGCACACCAAAGTTCCATTTTTATTTTGATTTATTTCTGACAGAAGTTTTATTTAAAATTTGTTGCAGGTCCATACAAATAATCTCATTTCTTATTTTATTGAAGGAGCATCTGCTAGGAAACGTATATATTATCATGAATATTATTTACCACATTTCGTAATATAGAATACTTCCTTTCAGATACATCCAATTCTAAACACAAAGCCAGTGCCCTCAAGGAAGAGAATTTCATGAGAAGGAGTGTTAGAAGGTAACGACAATAACAGTGTCTGTTGGGCAGTAATAATGAAAATGTAACCATGGAAATATGGTGTGAAGTGAATAATAAAAATAGTTGAATGTTGTAATAATTTTCAGTGAATAAACAGTCAGATTTCGTATTTACAAGTGTAATTTTCTGGAGTTTTGTATATTTCTTCAAGTAGTACTGTTAATTTCAAGAAAAATTAATCCAAACTTGGCGAAACCGACGAAAAACAAACACATCTGAGGTTATGTTGCACGATAGAAGCAATGAAGTTGGCAACTAAATCAGCTGCTGTACACACTCCCAACCTCCTACTGCAACAAGACCCGCGTATAAAAATTCCACCTCAATCTTGTGTGGGGGGGGGGCGAAGCGAGAGTATGGTTAGGTTAGAAGCAATTAAACGTTCATCTTTTTAATGAATTTCACCCCAATCTTGCGGGAGGCCGAATTGAATGATTTAATAAGCAACAATAAGGCATTTTTAACTACATTTTTCAATTTGAATTTTGATAACCTTTAAATTGATTGACATTTAAACTTGTCAAATCTTACTTGGAGAGAAAATCGTTATTGAGCTCAATTTGCAATCGTCTTCTGTTCGGTGTTGGTACTTTATATCATATCAACAGTCTTTGTTTTTCTCCAGTAGCAAAAATCACGCCAAATAGTTCAACCTTACAGAGCTCTTGTAAAAACAGAAAAGAAATATATGAAACTTTGACACCCTGTATAGTTGCATTTCCCACGTGAAGACTACGTTAAGATTGTACTATTTATCTTTAAAAAAATATTATAAAAAACACATAACAATAATAATTACTTTATGATAATTCCAGCATGTATCCTCAATCCACCACGATAAAAACCGTGAACTCATCGAAGTGCGTATATTGCAAAATGCGTACTGGTAATTTATCTTGTAGGTTTCATTTGAAAACCAATGTGTTGATCGTGATTGCATTACTATTAGTTGACTTTGATGTAGCAGCAAGATGTTTTAAGATGAAAAATCTTGACACGTTTGCAGTTTTTCCATTACTTGATTGAGTTTCTAGCAGCTTTCTTGTTTATTGCTCGAGGAAACCGTGTAATGTTACAGTAGGTAAGGTTTTTGTGTTGTTTTATTGTTTCTTAGTTTAATTTTTATTTAAATTAAATTTCATCTTAAACTTGTGTTGCATTCCCATAAATTGAAATCTCCACCCTTTATAAGGGATGTAAATTATAATTTGGAGAACTAACATCAGTTTGTTGAATTTCTTAACTTTTGTTCAGTATTTTTGCTGATAAATAAAAAATTTCCTTTTTTAAATAATTTTACATTTATTTACACATTACAAAAAAGATTACAGTGAGTAGACTTGCTCGTCCCGTGTCTTTTAACTAACTATAACAACTTAGAACTAAAAACAAAGCTGACAACTTGCTTTTCCGTCGCGACCATTTTTTCGTCTCTTACAAACATTGGAACCAATTCATACAAAGGGCGGCATGCATTTCTTAACATTGCTATCGGAAGTCCTTAAATCTCTATGAGAATGTCCACCAAATGCACCCCACGCGACGTCACGCTGACCGCAACACCTTTTAAAGAAGTGTCAAACGTGGCGACAAACTTAGACCCCTATTGTTGTCAAATGCGCTGCATTTTGCACCCGCCCTATATAATTGTTTTACAACGGATCACACAAACACACACGCGCGCTAAGGTATATACAAATCATAACATGCCTCCCACCTTGGAAGGCCGGAGAAGGCTTTTCCAAAACGTTGAACCTGCTACTTCGCGCGAGCAGAGTTTTGAAAATGAGCGCTTGGCGTCACCCTGGGCTGTTCGTACGGTCGCTACTCGACAAACTCCATCCTTGCCTGTGTAAAGATGGGTCACCCGACTAAGCTTCCAGAATAAGGGCGGCGTGTTGTGATCCTTGATGACGACTATGGCTGCTGATGTTATGTCTCCTTGTTGCATCTTCCATTTACTTCCCTGTTGAAGTTCGGAAAGGTACTCCCTTCTCCATCGTTTCCAAAATTGCTGCTGACATTGTTGAATGTGCTGATATCTGCTAAGTCTGCCAACTGGAATCTCCTTGAAATCCGGATTTGGCACTGCAACTAAGTGGACGCCCCACTAGGAAGTGAGCCGGAGTCAAAGGATTTAGGTCGTTGGGACCGTCAGACATAGGGAAAAGTGGACGAGAGTTTAAAACTACCTCGGCTTGCACAAGCAAGGTATTCAGTTCCTCAAAAGTAAGATGGGCATTGCACGAAACGCGTTTGAGATGTTTTTTGCCTGACTTACCCGCGAATAAGGGAGTATGAAATGCCATTAGATTGCCATTTCGCTTAAAGTAATCCACTAGGTTACCACTCCACTGATCCAGAAATTTTCCTAACTTTCAATTCTGAATTTGCTGCCATAAATGTAGTGCCGTTGTCAGAGAAAATACGGGCTGGTTTTCCGCGACGCGACACGAATCGCTTTAGCGCCATGATAAACGCGTCTTTCGTTAAATCCAAAATGAGTTTTAGGTAAACCGTCTTTATGGTAAAGCATACAAAAACTCCCAAATAACATTTATTTATGTTTCTTCCACGATCCTTGCGATCTTTTATTAGAAGTGGACCTGCATAATCAATGCCAGTTGTAAAGAAAAACGGACTCGGTTGTAAGCAGGCCTCACGCAATTGGCATTTGGCGTTGGTTCTAAATCTTAACATCCATGCTACAACACGCTTTAATCTTTGGAGTTTAAAGAAGTTTTTTATTGAAAATGTATCAGTTTGTTGAGAAACGAACACGTGAGTTCCCTTTTGAATGTCGGGCAATTCGAGATTGCTGTTTTCCGCGGTTACAGCTTTTGGCCAATTAGAGGAATTTCCGGACAGCCATTGGGGGCCCGTTCCACCATAATTGCAAATTTTTCATTTCACTGGCTTTAACTCCCAAGTTTGCAGGATTGTCCCTACTTGGTACGTGATGCCATTTACCCGAACTGGTCAATTGTTGAATCTCAGATATCCTATTGCTTACAAAGGTTTTGAATTTATTTGGTGGAAGTTTTAACCAACCTAGCACGATAGTGGAATCTGTCCAAAACACACAGTTGTCAATCCTTACTTTTTGCGATTTGACCACTTTGTCTGTTAACTTGGCTAGGACTGTACCGCCGGAAAGTTCTAACCGAGGTAACGTCATAGTTTTTAACCGTGCTATCTTTGTCTTGGCGCATAGGAGATTGATAAAGACGTTATCGTGTCGATTTACAACTCTTAAGAAAATACATCCGTGCAATTCAATTGACTTAGGAGCTGCACAAAGTTCTTATTGGTGAATTATTTTCGACAACGTATTTTACGACTTCGCTATTATTTGAGTAAAATTTGCGTAACTCAAAGTGACTCTGCTTTAATATTTCGGAAATAGACGGCTATAGATGCGGCTTCTTCTACGGAATCCGAACCACTTAGTATGTCGTCAGCATAGAAGTCGTTTTTGATTATTTCGGATAGTTCTGGATATTTATTTGCATTTTCTTCGGCTAATTGAAACAAGCAACGCACTGCCAAAAAGGATGCCGGAGTTGTTCCGTAAGTTACAGTATTGCACCACAGTATTCTTTGCAAGCATCTTTATTCTGCTGCTATCTGCACTTGTCTGTACGTTTTGTCAACGTCACCCGCTATTACGTAACTATGCTGTCTGAATCTAAGAAGAATGGAGAATAAGTCATCTTGAATGGTCGGTCAGGTCATTTGTAAAATTTTCAGTGAATATCCGGTGCTTGATGGAGCAGCCGCATCGAATACGACTTGCAATTTTGTAGTGAGACTCTCGTTTTTCAACACAGAATGATGCGGTATGTAGTAGCCGGCTTGTTCGAGATTTTAAGTTTCGATTGGTATTCTCGCATGAATTCAAAATAAAGGGTTTTCCAATAAGAGGTGTTATTTTGAATAGCCCGCTATTTCGGTAGATGTCACTTTTGAAGCTATCATTTTTTGACATTTGACAAGTAGAAACTACGCCATTAATAAATATGGAACGATACACGCTTCAACAACGCATTGAAATTATTAAAATTCACTATAAAACTGGTGAAAATTTGGCAGAGACGGTTCGTAAAACTCGAACATTTTTGGGTCACCGTGAAGCACCTTGTCGGACCGCAATACAGAAATTGGTGAAAAAATTCGAGCTCTTGGGACAAGTTAGTGATGTGAAGAATAAAACCCGTGCACGTCGCTCAAGAACAGCCGAGAATATTGCTGTTGTAGCCGAAAGTGTTAAAGAAAACCCAGGTTTGTCCATTCCTCGTCGTTCTTTGGAATTAGCCATTCCACAAACGTCATTACACCGTATTTTGCATAAAGATTTGGGTCTTAAGGCTTATAAAGTCCAGTTAACACAAGAACTCAAGCCGGCCGATCATCAACAACGTCGTGTCTTTGCTGATTGGGTCGTTGAAATGCATGAAAATGATCCAGAATTCCATCGAAAAATCATCTTGAGTGATGAGGCCCATTTCCACCTCGGTGGCTTCGTCAACAAGCAAAATTGTCGGATCTGGGGCTCAGAAAATCCAAGAGTTATTGTTGAAAAGTCTCTCTATCCTCAACGTGTGACTGTTTGGTGCGGTTTATGGTCCGGCGGAGTCATTGGACCTTACTTTTTCGAAAATGAAGCTGGAGCAACAGTTACGGTGACTGAATTGCGCTATCGAGAGATGATTAACGATTTTTTATGGCCGGAATTGGATGGTATTGATCTGGACAACGTTTACTTTCAACAAGACGGCGCTACGTGCCACACAAGCAACGAAACCATTGATCTTTTACGGAAAAAGTTTCCGGACCGTGTTATCTCTCGAAGAGGTGATCACAATTGGCCACCGAGATCTTGTGATTTAACACCTTGCGACTTCTTTCTTTGGGGCCACGTGAAAGAGAAGGTCTACGCCAACAGCCCAGCGTCGATTCAAGACCTCAAAGATGGAATTCGTGAGGCTATCGAGGACATAGGGCAGCCACTTTGCGATTTGGTTATGGAAAATTTCATGAAAAGGATATTGTCCTGTAAGCGTGGTCGTGGTGGTCATTTGCCTGATGTTATTTTCCACTATTAACGGCATACCTTCCTCTTTATAATGAAATAAACATCCGATCATTTATATTAAAAAATGGCACTTTTCTTTGAATATCAAAATAACACCTCTTATTGGAAAACCCTTTATTACTCTTTCACTTTCGGTCTATTTTGTAGCTTTCTTTCAAGAAATAAGAATCTACTCGTATGTACTGCTTGAGTGTGCGAATCCCGCAGTTTTTCTAGCGTATCTTTGAACGAAATTGCCACTACGAACCTTCTATCTTCGGTTCGTTTTGTATGTCTCAATAAGTGTGCCTCGCAAGTTATCTCTTCTTCGGAGAGCGGTTTGGAAGAGGAACGCTCCTCTAGTTCCCAAAATCGCAGCAACTGATTTTGGATATCAAGATTTTGAGTGAAATTACACGATACTAGTGAGTTTTGTGTTTTGCCAATAGAACCGGATATGATCCATCCCAAGCAATATAACTTGACTGGCAACCGGAATCTAAGAGAGCGCGTATTGTATGTGGACTGCGGTGCTTATCTAAAATTGATAATAAAACGTGAGTTTTAGAGGTGCATGCCGACATTGCTACGTTATTTTTCGGAGCGCTAACGACCCCTTCACATTTTGAACTCGTTTGAGAAATCCCCTGTTCGTTATGTAGTAAGGTGTGATGTTTCCCTTCGCATTTTTTACACGTTCCCCTCCTACACACTTTACTTCGGTGTCCCGGTCTTAAGCAGTTAAAGCAAAGTTTTAAATCGCGTAAATTTTCGACCTTTTGTTCCTTGCTTAATTTTAAGAATTGAGAACAATTTTGAAAATAATGTTCCTTATTGCAGATTCCACACTTGGTCGTGTTTTGTTATGCATTGGTCGCCAAAAATCCTTTTGTGTTGTTTGCACCATACCTTTTCTCGTTTTGGTGCACTTGCAATGTTCCAGCACGTCCGCGCGTGCCTTTAGGAATGTCTTTAGGTCATCTAGCGAAGGGACCTTTTTATCTACTTTGTAATTCTCCCATTCCCTCATTGAATTGGAGTCTAACTTTGACGAATCTAAGTACACAATTAAAGTGTCCCAATTTTCAATTGGTTGGTCTAATTGCTGCAAAGCACGCAAATTTTTACACACCGAGTTCATTATTTTTCTCAAACACTCGGCTGATTCTTTTGTTGCAGCTTCGATTTTAAATAACGCCTTGACGTGATTATGTATTAACAGTTTCCGATTGTCATAGCGATCAAGCAACGCGCTCCATGCGACATGAATTCTAATGACCGTATTACCTGAGACGCACTTCCTTCCAGAGTGAAATTTTTGTATTCCGCTAATACTTTCGTTGTCATGTATGAGGGACTCGTATGTGTCGCGGAATTCCAGCCAATTGGAATAGTATCCATCGAATTTTGGCAACTGGATCGTAGGTAACTTGATCAAGTGGCCCGCTAGCCGATTGCTTGTGATACTGCCCTGTTCCGAGGGTATAGGAGACACCTGCGCCGAAGAAGCCACCGATTGCGCTTCATTGTCTTTTATGATTTTTTTAGCTATTGAGATTTGTGTGAAGAAATTGTTTTTAAATTTTTCCCGCTCATGCAGCTTGTCTTCTATAGCCTCAGAAGCACTTTCGATATGGCATTGTATTTCATCAAATTCGTCAAGTAATGTTTTGATTTTACTTAATCTTTCTTGTAATTGTATGAAGTCTAATTCATTATATTATCATCTATGAACTACAAAAGTATTAACATCTTTAACCTTTAAATGTAATTTAATTGTTTCCCAGAGTTATAGAGATTCATAACAATCACCTAATGCATTGCAGCTACTGACCTACCATAATTTTTCAATCTAGGTCAACACTTTCGAGTAATTACAGCTACTAAGCAAAACTGGATTTACTTATCTACAAAAAAACGCACGCACTATCCACTTTGGACATATTTATTTAATATTATGATCAATAACTCAATAAATTATTGAATCTTCAAAGAGACATTCATGCATGGTAGAGAATTTGCCATGGAAAGATTCAAAGAAAAGAAAATTTGGTAAATAACACAAACTCTTTTAATAAATAATTTACTAATTTCTTGCTGTTGCGCCCAACATTTCCTATGTAGGTTACTAGACTAGCACTGATAACCCAAATAACGAATGGAGAACAACCAAATAACGGTGTTTTTCAATGGAATTATTATTTAAAAATAAACCACAGACCTAAACCAAAAAATATCAGTAATACTTTCAGTGCACGTATAAAGTTCAAAACAACACAAAAAATGTGTTAAAGTCACTTATCTTTATTTATGTTCTGACATACATTGCTGGCACAGACTGCTTTTGTTGCATTTTGCTTATCTGGCTTCTCGATGTTTATTATTAGCTTTATGCAAGCTGTTTTTACTGCTATAAGCTCAACACATAAGAAGTTACAAGAGATAATGAGCTTTGTTTCTACTCTATTTTAGTCAGAAATAGCTAATTATTAAATTAGACTTCACATACAAAAGGTCTGTCATTATAGATGCTTACAATGTTGTGACAATTTATCCAAAACCGTTCAAGGCTTTTGTTCGTCCTTGTAACAGTTAGATAAGAAATAACAAGATTATAAAGTTTAAGAAACATTTTTAATTTTATTATTGTTTAGGCATCCTATGAAGACACGTGGATCTCACTGGAAAAATTCCCCGTCACAGTTCTGGCGCATCTAGAGTGCAGTTGTGAAAAGTGTTGCTAACCACCTCTACGATTGCATCTATTTTCTCATCTGTATCTAGATCTGACCACTTTCCTATAAAACTAGGAATGTCGGCTCAGGCAAAAATTGGTCTGCACGGTATCAAACTTCAAACATTTCACATGCCTCTCATTCTGTGCCCTCTCAAAGTACAAAGATAGTACACCTATCAGAAGGCCTAGGGTCTTTCGACTTCTTTTTATTAGCTAGTCCAGCTTAGCATGGTGGCAGCCACTGTAGCCCTAAGCAGATGCCTTTGTCTCCTTGTTTATGCCAAGAAACCCAGATAAAACTGACTTCCTTTGTTGTGGCGAGCTCACCAAGTTCTAGTTCTCGTTAAGAAGATTGTTTTTAATGCTACTTGACTGTCGCAAGAAATTTAAATAGACCTCTGCTTGGAAAGCCAAGGGAAAACGTTTAAGCACTTCACGATCTTCCAGGTATATACGGTTTCAAAGAAATGCCTGTATTTGATATGTCCAGTCTTATTTGCATTCTTCATTCTGAGAGAAGCCTCCTTTCTTACCTAAGTAGAAAAGCCAGGAAGTCCTAAAAGAATCTCGAGCACGGCTCTAATAGCTGTTTTTATAGCCACAGTTACATCTTGGCAAGTTTTTGGACAATGGTTGCGTTCTACACTAAGCCACTGAATCATCGAGCCTTGCTATTCTCTCGATCTGACAATGTCATATCTTCTAACAAAAAGTCACTAGCTTACAATGAATATGGTAGTTTTGATATCAATGTGTTAAAGAACATTCACTCATTACTTTTTGTTGCAGAGGCAGCAATCGTATCATGAATTCCTATTGCAACAAGGATCATCATTCTAAAAGTCTTATCTAGTTCCGGAAGGTCTATTTAAACAAGCAAACGAACATCTTGCTTGTTACATAGTAGATTTCTATTGCAAAACGTCTGGAAAACTGGGATCTAATGACTACCGTATTCCCTTGAAGATGTAACAGACAGAATTGGTCCTCAATAGTTTTTTCTTGAAGCCCCAAATTTGATATAGTATTGCTTTTAGAACGAGGTGCATTTACGGAGACTGCGTTCTCATGTTTCAATCTAAATTCATCACGACTCGATGAAGCAATTCATCTGGTCTCTCTACAGTTTCAGAGAAGACTGTGATTCTCGCGGAGAGAGAGATTGAACTACCATATCTCCTTGGAGCCTGACGGATATGCAAATCAAAACCTGTACCGGGACAGAATTATAGTACGAGTTAGATTTTAGACCAAAACATTCTCAATTAGGCTTCACTCTGCAATGGCCCATCTCTAGTACTGTAAATGCAATGGACTTGATTTTCCTCTTTCAATAACTTGCTTACGGTAACCCACGGTTCGGCTTGGTTTTCCAACGTCCCATTGTCAGAAAAGTACGGCATGTATCAGAAAGGAGATGCAAGCTATAAGAATTTCTAGGCAAATAGGTCAGCAAAATATTTAAAATGAGCACTTAAAGAGAAGATGGAGGTGTCGCAGAGATAAAAATCTTCTTTTAACCTTCTGTGATTAAACACGGGTAGGGTTACGCCTTCAAGAATCAAGTTTGCTTTCCATCGACCTTTTGAGTGACGTGTCGAGTTCTGGCCTCCATCAATCTTGTTAAGGATGTTCTGCTCTTCATTAACCTTCTGAAAGAGTAAATTACGAATACGGGTTACGTTCTTCAATGCACCACCGCAAGTGGCCCAAACTCTGGCATTGCCTTCCATAAACCTTCTAAGCGAGCCAAATACAAAGCAGCTTACAATTCGCCATTTCACGGCCAAGGTCTTTTTAAGAATGCTCGGCCACCATTAACCTCAAAAGACACATTACATACTTAAGTTGAGCTACGAGCTCCAATGAACCACCACCATAATCTTAAAAGAACTAAGAGGCTGCTCTCCAATAACCTTCCCAAAAAGCACGGACACGGGTTGAGTTGCGTTCTTTAATGGCCTCTTTGGGGTGGTTTAAGGTAGGAACTTTAAACTCTATAAATCTTTTAAGAAAGCTAAATACAAAGACGATTTGGACCAATCCACGAATCGCCTGCGTTATCCTAAAGTCCTAAAGTAGAAATGATCCACACTATTGGAGCGAGTAACATTGGGAGGGGCAGCACCTATGTTTGCCTGTACTAGATAATGTTGGCAAACTCAGGTTATATCGGGAACTCAAATGTTATTCAAGGCAGGCCCTATAGGTTCTATCTACTTTTTTTTATAGAATTTTTGTTCCATAGTCTGTTGATCATCTTCATCTGAAGAACGTTACAAACCTAGGAAACTTAGTCATGTGTGTGTCGTAGTGCAGCTACGTAGGAAGTCACTCTGTCTTATCGTTAGTGAGGTGTCTCACCTCTGTATGATATCAATCTCGTACGGGCACAGTCAATAGCAACCTAATGATGATCTCCGTTTCCTGTCATCGACAATATTTGCTCCACAGACTGAACAATTGGTGAGGGATTCTGGACACAAAAGAAGGCGGAATGTAAACAGTTTGCTGAGGTTAGCTTGGTATTTAACATTCTTCTTCCCTAGAAGATTTCTTGTATAATCTAGCGGTTTTTATTTAACCTAACATTTAACTGGTAATATAAAACAAAGCGCTTTGTCTATGCTTTTTTTTGCACAACCAGAGAATTTTTTGTTTGCATTATTTGATTTCATATGTTAATCATTTAGAACTAATTATAGACCCAAGGCATAATACGTTGCAAGTCATCTCAGTCTCAAGGCTTTGTTTGTTTAGTATAGACATTTAATAAATTACCAAAACATCTCTAGTGTGTTTTGCAAATATGAGCCGTGACCGTATAACCTCGTTTTTGTTTCATCAAAGCATTCTTATCACAATAAACAATGATAGTGATGATGAATTTATAAAGCAAGACCAAGAAATATTCCAAAACCTTGTTTCAGATTAATTTACATAATAGAAGATTAATTTGGAAAATTTATATTTAATGGATGTATAAAAATCGATGAACAAGTAAAGTTATGAAGATGCAATAATAGTTTAGATTCTTCCGTGGTGCAAAGTCCTAAGAAAGTGAAACTTATACATACCACTTGTAATTAAATAAAGAAGCTCGGCTGCAAGAAACTGTTGAAGGATTACCTATGGCTGTAGAAAAATCACCAGCAAACTTATTTTATCTCCAGAAAAATATTCTGAACAATTTATAGTCATGTGTGCTTTGTAAGTCTTAATCTACCTGAGTGTCCAATAAAAATATTTTTAAATATCTCTTTGTATTATATTGATGCAAAATACTTAGTTAGTCTAGATTAGTTTGGGAAAGGAAATTGTTGTTGAATTAAATAATTATTCTGGTTTATATCACAATTGTCAGAATAGTTATGGTCTAATGGACTCGTCTGGCAAGAATTACGACAATAAAGCATGTTTCAGTTTGTCATGAGACAGGGTTGCGGACATAATGATTAACTTTGTCCGATGTAGGGTCTTTTTTCTTTTTCAACCTGCACTATAAGGATTATTTGATAGCAAGAGATTGAAATTATTATCTCAAAGAAGAACGCCTTTGGTTACAAGCCTTGTTACTTAAATTAAATAGAAAATTCTGCAACCGCAGTGATCAGTCCTAGAGATCATTTGACAATGGGTAAACCATCGTCTTTTAGACAAACTAGAGTACCAAGCTCTGTGGAAGTTGTCGGATTTTTTGTTTGTCTCTTTGGAGAAGCTACCTCTTCGAAAAGTCTTGTTACAAGCGCTGGGCGAGCTGTGATCGAGAAAGACATCTCAACTTTAAATTACCCATTTTTTAACAATTTACCATTTGCCCTATTGGCAGATCATCATTTGACGAGAGCAATAAGCCCAATAAACTTTACTAAGTAGTCTTACTGTGTTGTTGATCTTGTCATTCTGACGTCGTAATTGTGCAAGTGCTTCACAGTTGTTGAGGTGACGACGCCTATGCGATGAAGGTGTGCCTGCAAGTAGTCGTGCCCTGTGTGCAGTCTAAAGCAGAAACATGAGAGCTAGAATAGCTGCCTGAAAATCGATGAGAAGAACTGCTTTATTTCTACGCTCTACTTTAAAGCGTTTAAGGACTAGGAAGACAGCCTTTACCTCTCCATCGAAATTCGAAACCAATGCCCTGACTGCCTGCAAGATCTGGAAGCTTTCCGCGTGAACTCCTGCGCCCCCATTATGGTGTACAGGCGGATCCATTCTGTAACTGGATATCTTTAATGAATGGTTCCCAGTGCAATGGTCTTGCATGGTTGGTAAAGTTTCACTTTTATTCATCGGCTCGATCAAGTAACCTTGCCAAAACATCACTAACTCTAAATTATATGCTTCTCCGAGCTTGAACGCTTTTACGGGGAAGGATTTCTGTATTTTCAGTCGCTGAGTGGGCGGCTTGAAATCTTTCCAGGCGATTTAGACTTATTACCCAACAGGTCTAAAAAATTCAAAAGCCCGAAAATCCCAAAGGGCCAAAAAGTCCAAAGGCCCGAACAGTCCGATAGACCCGAGAGATCCGAAGGGTTCAATATAGAGCCAAGAGTTCTAACGTCGCGGACTGGATTTTGAACACCCGCTTTGTCGTTCCAGTTGTTTACTCTTATATGTGTGTTTATCAGTGTTGCCAACGCTCCCGATGTATCGGGAAACATCCCGATCTTTTCTACGGTCTCCCGATCGTCTCCCGACTCCCAATTTTTAATAAAATCTTCCGGTATGCTACTGGTCTTTTATAAATACTCATAGAGAGAAGATCTGATTTTTTCCATTATATAGGGTGTTTGACAATTGGCGAAACAGCTTCACGGAGAAACATTCATCGATTAAAACTGAGAAGAAAAGTCCTGTAGGAAAATGTCCGTGGTTGTCTTTTTTTCCTCACGAGTCAATCAAAGTTGGAAATTTTGAACAAGAAATATTCCGTAAACTTAAAAACCGACATTGGCTACACCTCGCACTTTTTTTTGTATTTTATTGAATTGAAAATTGATGCTTTCAGCAAAAATTTTACTATTGGCAATGCTGTACGAGCGCTCTCAGCCGACTCTTATTTGAAATCTTATTCGATAAATTATCATTGTTGTCATTCCGAATCTGTCATAATTTTAGTTTCTCATCGGAACCATTTTTTGGTAAGCAATCGAATTTAGTTTCGACGAATATACCGATATGTACCGGATCTATGGGGTTATTTGGATTTTTCGGGAATATCGGACCTCCGTGGTCTGTCAGATCACACAGGTCTATCGAGCGTTTTGGACTTCTCGGCCCTTCGGGTTTCTTTGTCAGTTCTGTCGGGCCGATCAAGAAGTTACCGGGTTTTTCTCGGGTCACGTCGTGTGTTGCTAGTCCGGCCGCGCCTGGGAATTTTGGCCTGTACTGTAAGTCACAGGAAATTTCAGGATTCTCCTGCATCTCGAATGGCACGACAAAATTTGTAATTCCGAACTAATAATTTGTTGGTTATTTAGTCAGTTTTCAGCGATTTTTGCTGAATTCCCAATGTTTTTCCCAGAATATTTAGACACTTGATGCTATTACAATCTGCAAGTCTCTGATTTAGATTTACAACTTAACAATTTTCCAGATTTAAAACTAATCTGTTTTCACGCAACGCATTTTATCTAAAGATTCTTCTGCGCCACGAATTGCATGACAAGATTTGTAATTTCGAACTAATAATCTATTGGTTACTCAGTGTCTACGAGTAGATTTCTTGAGGTTTTCTGCAGAGTCTATAGCGTTTTTCTCAGAATATTTAGAATAATGGCATTATGATCTGTACGTTAGAGGCCTGCAGGACTGAGTTTTCCAGTCGCACCTTTACGCCGCCCAGGACGAAACTCGGACTCGGGTCGAGCCAGGCCTCAGTTTAATAATTTATCCGGCTTTTCAGGCTTACGTCTGGTCAATCGGGTCGTTACGTCTTGTAGGGCTTTTCGAGCTGTTAGACATTTTGTACTTCTCGGCCCTTCGGGTCTATCGGGCCGTTTGGATCTCTCGGGCATGTCAGACCTCTCGAATCTTGCGGGCCATAAGGGTTTGTCGGGCCTTTTGGACCGTTTTGGCCCTTCGGGCTTCTCGGGTTTGTCGAGCTGTTTCAGCCGTTTCGGCTTGTTGGGCTTTGGGGTTTCTCGGCCCTTCGGGCTTCTTGAGCTATTCGGGCCGTGTCAAGCTTGTCCCCAGTCGGTCCGGGCCTGAAACTTTTGGCCCATGTAAGGATCTAATTTATGGTCTGCAATTAACTAATAATTTTCTCGTGATATCTCAATTTTTAACAAACTCCGATAAAAGTCGTTACTGAATTAACGAAATCTGTCCGTATTTTTTAATTTTTGAAATTTTGACTTGAGATTTGGATTCTACATCAAAAACTGAAGACAACGGCTGTCTTCGTTTTTTGATGTTTCTTCGGAAATATTTTGCAAATTAAATAATGCCTTTATATAATTGTAAAGTAAATGATTTGAATTATTGCATCTATTGGTATTTGATAATTATCTGATGTAACGTCAATGTTGCGAATGACACTAAGCGCTTTACCATGCAGCGATGAACGTAAGTAATAAAAGTTTTGTACATTATCTAAACCAAGACGGTTTTTTGAGGTTAATGGTCAAGCGCCTTTCGGAATTCACTTCTAGACTTTTACATTACATTTCATACTGGCTGGTTTTGAAATGACTTCGTCATAAATTGTGTTGGATTCTGCTACAGTGTACGTAAACCCAGAGTGTGATGCTTTGAGGTGTCTCTTCAATCCACCATTGCATTTACAGATTTTGGAACATAGTTCTACTGGATACTTAAAGATTGGAGAGTGGACAGAACATTTGGACTGTTTCACCCAGCTCGTTCACTGATTTGATGATCTTATATTTACTTCATTACAAAGGATTTGGAATTTGTCCCTGAACTATGAACAAAAAACTATTTCTAGCCTTTCTATCTATCATGGAGGACTTGGGATTCGTCAAACCATAGATGTCTGTCTTCCTGCTTTCTTGGCTTCAGTATACGGTGCGCAGGACTTGGACCTGACTTTATTTCTCGAAGCTTTTGAAGCATGGAGCCAGAAATATGGAGATTCCACCCTCACCTTGCCTGCATTCCAAAGAAACTAAGATGAAATCGTCACGTCCAGAATTATTAATAACCTAGTTTACATTGGCTTTATGTACTCCTTTCTAGGTCCGTAGGCACCCCTTTGGACAACAATTTTTTTAGAATCTTTATAGCTTTAAGACTGGGAAGCAAGATATGCAACCCCTACACGGTCGATCCGGTCTTACTGTAAATTCCAAAGGAACACATGGACTATCATGTAAATTCAACGTTGGAAGACATCCCCGTCATAATGAGTTGAGTGATATTTTGAGCTTTCGTTGGCTGATGTTCTATCTATTCGAGAACCTGTTGGTTTATTACGCTAAGATGGAAAACGGCCTGACGGGACAACCTTAATAAAATGGGCGAATGGTCAACCTTTAGTCTGGGATGCTACTTGCTCAGAAACTTTTTCACCATCAAACTTGCCCTTTTTTTCGAAAAATGCAAGAACTGTTACTGAAGCAGCTACGAATTTTGCATGTTAAGAAGAAGCAAGCTTTATAGTCCAAGAACAGAATTCAATTAACTGACAAAGAAGAAAGAAGAAAGATGAAGCTTTAAAAGACTTCAGATCTCTCAACCCTCTTGACGATTGTTCTTTTCTTGAAATTTTTTCCCACGATCAATTTCTAACTCTATAAAGGGCCAAAGTTTATAAATTGCAGCTCGTAACATTTGACTCATTTAGAAGCGTCAACTGTTGATCATAGGAGATTTTTTCTCAGCGTAGTGTACGAGACATGGGCGGAAGCTTTTGAGGAGTCTTAAAAGAATGAATTGAGTTAACAAAAAATAAAGTTTCCATAAGTTTCATTGTTTACCAGTTAATAGTATAAATTAATAAAATGATCAATTTATTTCTATTCAAGTCAGGTCAGTATACAGAAGTTATAACAAGTTATCGTGATCGTGGGTTATCGTAGGTTATGTTTATGGTTTGAAACCCGAACCGCCGTCTTTACGCAAAATACTTGCGTTCAAGCATCGCACATAAAGTCATAATAAAAAAACTACTTCGACAAAATATTTATCTCGTTAAGTTTCCTAGAGATAATTCCAGTATGACCCAAAAAAAATGCAAATCAATCAGTACGGAAATTCTGTAAATAAAAGAAAGAAAGGTCTTGTAGTTTTAAACATTTTAAATTTAAATTTAAGTTATAACTTGGTGAAATTTATTTTATTTCGAATTTGAACGTTTTGGTTATTTACCCTAAACTCTATTCCTGACTCATGCCTAGAAACCGTTGATTTAGAGCTAGCTGATCAGGTAAATATTCTTTTGTGACCTGCAAGTTGAACGTTTTATGTCAGGTGTAAGGGGTAACATTGTAGAGAAAATTTTGATTTTATTAATTAAATTAGTTTTACCTAACTCTAATTTCTATAAATTACATAAAACAAGGGTCATATTGTATTCCAATTCAAGGATAAATAAAAATTTGTTAGAACAAAATAAACTGTACTACTTCAGGGAAATTATTCAAAACAACAGCCGTCCTCATCTTGGCCTAAGAGCAACAACCGCGGAACTATAAGTTATCGTTTTTAGGTTTTTGTGCCTTAAAGTTTAAAGGTCTTTTAATAAATTTTAAAGTTTTCCGTTTGATCATTTATCTCACACAATATTTTTTCTTTTGATGAAAATGGTGTTCTCGCCGACATTTTTGGCAGAGAATCTGATGTTGTCTGGAGGGTAAGTTACATCATCTTATGTTTTCTGTGGTAACCATGCTTTATGTAATAATCGAGATAACACTGACAAAAACTGCAAAAACAAAAATAATCCAAGACAAATAACATACTTTGTTTATATATTTTAGTTAATCAAAGGTTAAGAAGTGCAAAAATATTGCACAAACGTAAACTATTAGATTGTAAAACCCGGATTTTACAAATATCGGATAAGAGAGGGAAGTAACTAAAATTGGCTTCCATTTATAAAAATTTTGAAAAATACTGAAGAAAATTCACAAGAGAAGAAATATTAGGATATTTATTTTAACGTCGTTTTTCTTAAAATGTAACATTCTAATTAAGCGAATGTTTCTTAAAGCTTTGGCGATAAGGATGGGTTGAATGGTCAAGCACACATATTTCAGGCGTAATCAAATACATCACAGAAGTGATGGGAGTAAGTATGGTGGGAAGATTTATAGTAAACTACAAAAGTGCTGAGCAAAAAAGGATTAAATAAATTTAAGATTCAAAATTTCTACATTGCCTTCAGTCATTGTTTTCTTGTTGGTTGGCTGGTTACATTTATTGTTACTGAA
This sequence comes from Ignelater luminosus, assembly GCA_011009095.1. NCBI lineage: Eukaryota > Metazoa > Arthropoda > Insecta > Coleoptera > Elateridae > Ignelater > Ignelater luminosus. The sequence goes on along the minus strand of VTPC01091030.1, from coordinate 43,246 downwards.
CTTTGACGTTTCCTACCAGCTCAATATAAATTTAAACAAGCAAACTTTATTTTTGTGTATGCAAGAGACAGTTTCGGCATGTTTGTGATTTTCTTTTTAATTGTTGGGTTGTTAGTGGCGCTTCTTGTGTATTCTACAAAGAAACCGCGGAATTACCCACCAGGTAAGATTTTAAAGTGTTTTGCTTTCTAAGGGTAAACAGAGGTAAAGCAGAAATAGGCACCAAACTCAAATGAAATGTATTCATCTTGTAAGGCTTTTCCTTCGAGTATAATTCTACAAAAGTCAATCTTTTTTAAATTTTTTTTAAACTGAAACCAAATGATTGTTGTGAAAAATTTTAGTAAAATTTAGACTTAAATCACATTAATGTCTATATATAGGTAGCAGCATTTTACAAAACGCATTCTGTTTTATATTTTTAAGATTTTACTGTATTTGTTTGAATTAACATCATTAACGGAAATTTACTTATACTTTAAGTAGATAAAAGAACAATAATTGCACAGTAACAGTCAAAGCAACTTTATTATTAATGGTCACTTTCACCCCTCTTAACTCGCTTTACTATTGGTTACTCTGATAGTTGGGAAATGCACAGTTAGATAATATTAAAAAAAATTGTTTATATTCTTGTCCTATGTATGAGTACAGAACAAAATGAAAATGAGCCGTGCTTTGTTCTAGTTGTGCATTCCCCAATAAAATTCATTTGTCGCCCGCGTGCAAAGCAAATATTTGTGCCCTTAACTAACAGAGCAAATGCTTATAGGTCTTTTGGGAACAATGTTTGAACCCATAGACTTAATTTTTGCTTTTTGCTAGACGTTATGCTGGACTTTAAAATTGTTTTAATTCCACTATACTAGCTGAAGAATCCCAACCACCAAATACTCATCTGTTTAAAATTAGGAGTTTGGGGGTCAAATCAGTCTGGGTTTCAACTAAAGCTGGAATTCAAAATCTCACTTTCTTTAGTTTTCGATTTCTGATCACTTTTGGGTTAGACTGGAAATTGATGCCAGATGATAAATACTGAGAAATTGTGAAAAACCAAGAAAGAAAAGTAACGAATGTTCAAATACGCATCTGTTTGTAATTAGGAGTCTAGGGGTCAAATCAGATTGTCCAAACTAAGGCTGGAATTTGAAATCTCGCTTTCTTAATTTTTCGATTTTTTTATCACTTTTGGGTTAGACTGGAAATTGATGGCAGATGATAAATACTGAGAAATTGTAAAACACCAAGAAAAAAAGTAACGAGTGTTCAAATACTCCTCTGTTTGTAATTAGGAGTCTGGGGGTCAAACCAGTCTGTGTCCCAACTAAAGCTGGAATTCGAAATCTCAATTTCTTAAGTTTTCATTTGTGATTACTTGATGTCCAAGTCTAAAGGCTTTGTTGTAGAGGTCTTTTTATTGCTCTATCTAATTAAATTTTCTATCCATTATGAGCCCCAAGTATTTTATTTCTTTTATTACTATTCTCGTGTTATTTCACTGTATAGCCGGTTCTTTGATATCTTATCTGGTTGTGCACAACGTTACCTGTGTTTGCTCGACGTTATATACCAATTTGTGTTTATTAGTCTATTTGCAGCTTTTGAGTGTGTCTTTCAAGAGTCTTACTATCTTTGTCACTAAATAATCCCCGATTAAAACAATCTGATTATTAGTAAAAGTTATAAAAATGTAAAACGGCGCACTCGCAAGGCAAACACTTTTTTTGCCTCCATGTCATTGTTAGAATTGATAAAGCAACAGTTAGGTCATTTAGAAGAAGTTGTCTTTTATTAATTCTGATTAGTACAGTAGATTGTTAGAGCCACTACAGTAGATATTTCCATTTTTGTCTACGACTATTGTCTTTGTTTACGTCTTACTATGGCAGGCTGATAGAGCGACAGTGAAATTGTTCAGAGAACATGGTCTATGATTAACTCTGCAATTATCCTTGATCACAAAAGATTGACAGTGCCACAGGGAAATAATCTTAGCAGACATACTTTCTTGCCGTGATTAATTCCTACTAAGCCTAAATAAGAGAAGTAGTTAGAGCGACAGATAGATTATATTTTTTTGTCCTTGTCTGTTTATTATCTTTGAGTAGAGAAGGTTGGTATGGCAGTTGTTAGGCAAACATTCTCATTTTTGTCCGTGATGTAAAAGTCACTTCAAGAAGACAGCACACAAAATGCCTTCGCAATGAAAATAGTCAATTTCTAGTAATTTCGAGATGCTGAACACAAGGATGATAATGAAATTTATCAAAGGACTCTGTTTAGAAGAGTTCGAGGTAGATGTCGGTAGTTGTTCTTCCAGTGTTTCACACTGGCCCGTGCCAAGTGCGTCCAGCCCCCCTAAACCTGCTGCATCTTGGCAACCTTTATTTAAGGAAACGAAGTCTTAGGAGCAGCGTCGGCCGTAGATTCGGGTCCCCCCTGCAATGCGAAAACGCTGGGTCCCGGTGACCGGTGTCCCTTCCCACCCGCGTACGTCGTTGCCACGATTGGTGCGGGTATTTGTCTTCCTTGCTTTCCCTTGCCACTGGCACCGTTTGCGCCTAACGGCTACCCTCTACATCGCGCGAGTAGGGGTGTGGCTCTCGATAACCATTTGTATGCCGCATCGCCACCATCACCATTTATTGCGAATTCAAGTTCTCTTCCTGCATACTTTATATACTTTTGCATCACCACCATCATTACATGGACCAACAACCGCCCGCAACAGCCAATGGATATCTAACCATATACATTGCCCTGTCGTGTATCGCAACAACGGCCTTCTCAACTTTACCAGGCACGTGGGCATCTACAACACATCAGCGTCAATAACCTTACAACATGTGGACAATTAGACTTGATGTGGGCCAGGTAGAAGCTTCTAGAATGTATGGTGAACAAAAAAAGAATGAATTACTCTCAATTAAGGTTTTTAGCTAGTGATAATGAACCGAATCTCAGTAATAAAATAACCTTGTTTGGAAGGTAGGAGAATTCTAAAAAAATCCATAAAGACAGTGATCTTACTGCCTGCCACTAACTGAACTTCTTTCTCTGACTATATTTGCTAGTGAATCTAAAATAGTTTCGGTTGAGGTTTTTCCCGGTTTAACTATTCAAGAGGCTAATAATAAATAGGCTCTTCTATTTTAATTAGTTGTAAACAGATCGTCTTTGAGTAAGATGTATACTTAATTAAAATTAGGCTCTTGCTCCTCACTCACCCCCAAGGCCGCCAACTGGGAGCTTGGGATAAAGAAAAATAATTCCAAGTAAATTGTCTTAAATGAACATAATTCTTGTAAAATCAGTTTTTCTTACATCTTTAATTAAGAATCTTTAGTCTAATACACTTTTATCACCAAGTGTAAACCCGATTTATTTCTAGAAGACATCTATGTATAAGTTCATCAATATGTTTATATAAAAATTATTTTAAGATAAGATTTATATTTCTTTTGTCACATGATACAATCCTTGAGAACATTTTATTAAAAAAAAAAGTGTTTGGAATTTCAAACTGCAAACGTAACCTACGATAACCCATAATAAATTGTTATGCTTTGTATCCGGAGTTCAACAGAATCGAGTTCATTAATCTCACGCATTTTTACAATTAACTAATAAATGACGTTCATGTTTGGCTTTTTGATTGAAAAAGATTGTTTAAGTATCACTATGTTGCAGTTTGAACGTTGACAACAAGCATGGAGATAACGCACAGATTCTTAAGTTCAAATAGTTGCCTGTTTGTTACAGTGAACGTTCTTAACATCAAATATTACCACAGACTTTTAGATATTAAATCATAAAGAAAACTTTTCTTTTCTAATCTATTTATTATCATTAAATCAAAAAATATTGTTTATGATGTATTTGCATATTTTCAATATAAATAATAATAAAGACGTCATTAAAGTTAAAAGTATTTATGGATTATTATCAATGGAAGAGAATTGCATATTGAATACAAAAGATTACGTTTGTTTATTAATAGCATTTGCAATTAATTGAATTCTTTAGAAGTTATGCTTGTCGGGATAAAAGTAATTTAGAAGTATCACAATTAAATCAAAATTAATTCTAACTCAACTTTCAATTGAGTAACTAAAATCTTGGATGGATTTATTAATGAACAAGGGTCGGCCGAACACCTAGAAGCGAAAATGGGCAAAATTGATTAAAACCTATGGGTAGGCCTAGGGGCACTATTGTCTAGAGTTCCCAAGAAATGCTTCGCCTCAGGCATTTATAAATTTAATTCATAGACGTCAGTGAGGGGAAATCGGAGTGAGAGTTTTGCCAAGATATCAAAATGGCATTTAGTACACTGATAGTGTCTTCATCTGCATCTGATCCTGCTTGAACCAATTTTGGGATTTTTACGATTCGGTTGCTAGAGAACGCGACAGGCTGAATCAAAAAGCGCTTGGAGCTCAAAAACTATAAGGGCTAAGGGCATCTGGTTTTCACGGATCGATGCAGCATCTGAAGCACTATGGTGGAAATCTGCCAGTATTGCAAACCTCACCAAAACCGTCCAGATAATCTGATCAATATAATATTTGAGATGTGTGTTTTGGGAGGGTTTATCTATCCATTCGAGAAGAGACGACTCGATTCGATTAACTTAGCACTTTCTTCCATGACTCGCCGAGATGCCCACTTGAAAAGTTTGTAATTCGGTTAATTATGGTTCGATCAAGCTGGAGTTCTTTTTTAAACTAAACAGATTATCAGGAGAAGCTTATTTGGGTACCAGGGAAGTTTACTCTATATCTGGAGTCGATTATAACAAAAAACTCTAAAGAAAATTATAATAAAAGGCAAATTAGATGATTGAACGAGGTCTTCAACTAGACGTTTCTTCGTTTTGAATGATAACTCCTCGAAATTTTTCCGAGGTCTTTCTGCAGTAGTAGCATCTTGAAATGATGTAGAATGCACCCAACTCCAGAAAGCGGCGAAAAGCCATGCCCATATGAACGCTTTGCCCATCTTCCATCTACGATCACAGTGATAAATGATATACCTTCCTCTATATCACCTGCTTTAATGACTAACTTCCTTTCTTCGTCAGCAGTTTTTTTCATTTCCGATTGAAGTTGCATTTCTCATACCCTTCCGACATCATTTTCTAATATGACATATCCATGACAAAAAATAATTCTTCAGCTTGGCTTTTTCCGATACCAATTGCAGTACTGCCCCAGACAAAGTCGAAGTTTATTTTTGCTTCTTTAGGGTGAGACGGTGGAGTTATTGTCTTTTCACAATTATCGCAATGATAATATATAACGGAAGTAACGCCAATTTTCAGTTGTTTTTAAAATTGCATCTTTTCCATAGTGCATGTACTATCGTGTAAATGCAATTTCTTCGTTTGTTTAATAAAAAAGTCGATATCGACTATCCGATTTCTTGAAACTGATTGAGGAGGAAGAGAAGGAGTCCAAAATAAGTAATGTGAGCGTCTTCCGAAACTCTTTCATTGCTGCTACAAGGAGAAAAAGTATTTTCTCGTATTCGACGTCTTCTCTGAGCTTGTGATGCTTTTCCACGCTTTTGCACAATGCCAGTACTACGCATTTAAAAAAAATCTCGCAAAGTAATTGATATTAAAAGAACATTTTCTACTAACACACACCAACATTTACAAGAATCGACTAAATATTATTAAATTTAAACCAAGATTCTACATTCGAGTTTAATTTCGTTTTAATTTTATTCCTTACGCATGCCCAAAAGCCACCGATTGAGAGCTAACCGGACAGGTAAAGATAGTTTTGTGTTGGGTCCACAAAGAATTATTTTGAAAAGTCAATTTTTATTTAACTAAAGATTTTTTTATTTTTTAGGACCGCCATGTTTACCAATCGTCGGAAACATACCGCAAGTAAAAAACCTTTCCAAATCACTAGGTGGTCAACATCTAGCCTTCTTGAAGTTAGGAAAAGATTTCAATACAGAAACCTTAGGCTTAAAACTTGGACGCAATCACTTTGTAGTTGCACTGTCTACGTCAACAGTAAAAAAAGTTCTTACCGAAGAAGAATATGAAGGACGACCCGAAGACTTTTTTATGAAACTTCGTTGCTTTGGAGCAAAAAGGGGTAGACGCAATAAAAACTAGTCAACTCACTAGTTATTATTTTTTGTTTTTCTAGGTATAACATGTGCAGATGGAGAGTTTTGGATGGTTCAGAGACATTTTGTTCTTAGACATCTTCGACACGTAGGTTTTGGGAAGAAAGTAATGGGGATGAAGATAAAAGAAGAAATCGATGATATGTTACGTATGATCGAATTGAACGGCCAGAGTCTTCAGATTGGACCTTTATTATCACAAGCTGTTGTTAATGTTTTGTGGTCTTTTACTGCTGGTAGACGTATCACTAGAGATGATCCCCGTTTTAATAAATTATTAGATCTTCTGACCAAAAGAAGTAGAGCATTTGATTTATCTGGTGGTTTATTAAATCACCACCCGTGGCTTAGATTTGTTGCACCAGAATGGAGTGGTTATAATCTAATTAAGCAAGTAAACGCAGAACTTAAAGAGTTTTTGATGGAAGCTATCAATGAACACTACGAAACTTGGACCGAAGGCAAAAATGATGACCTAATTTACGCGTTTATTACCGAAATGAAACAAGTAAATGAATATACAAGTACGTTCACAGGTTAGTTAGGATTCTTCACAGAAAGACAGTTTGGAATTACTAATTGGATAATTTTTAGATGATCAGTTGTTTATGGTTTGTTTAGATTTGTTTGTTGCTGGTGCACATACTACTAGCAATAGTATTGGCTTTGCTATTCTTATAATGTTGTTATATCCTGATATACAAGCTAAAGTCCATAAAATCATTGATGATCTTTGTAGTGAAAACAATCAATTAGAGTATATCGATAGATTCAAGTAAGTACAGAGCATTTCGAAGGCCTAGATTATTTAGTCTTAGAGATATTTCTTATTATTTTAGAGTTCCTTACATAGAAGCAATTCTGTTAGAAATCCAAAGATGTTATGGTGTTATTCCTTTAGCGGGACCCAGGAGAGTATTGAGAGATACTGTGTTAGATAGCTATATCATCCCTAAAGTAAGTCAATAAAAGTATTTTATAACTAGAAAATTTCTTTCTTTCTGTTTCTCATTTCTCATTTAATAACTGAAATATAATTTCACATTTTTCAGGATACCACTGTTATGATTAATTTATACGCTATTCATATGGACAAAGAGATATGGGGCGATCCAGAAACATTTAGGCCAGAAAGATTTTTGAATTCTGAAGGAAAATTAATCTTACACGACTATATAATTCCATTTGGATTAGGTAAGAAGTGTGTTCAAGAAAAATTTATTTTAGCTTTAATTAACTGTTTTCTTTTAGGAAAAAGGAGATGTCCAGGTGAAACATTGGCCCGCAACTGTTTATTTATGTTCTTTACACAAATTCTTAGAAATTACACTATTAGACCCGTTGAGGGGATGCCTATGCCTTCAGGAAAGCCTGTACCAGGAATTATGTTGTCACCAGAAAAATATTTTGCTCAATTTATACCTAGATATGTTTCTTAACTGATGTGTAAATGTCTCATCATTTATTGCATGCCCTTTAGAAATATTACCTAAGAATTTATGCATAGATATTACTAATTATGTAATTAGTATATGGCGCTTTAATTATCATAGCGTGGTCAAAGTCTTTTTATTTGTAAGTTAAAGTAAGTTCTATTCAGTTATTCTATATTTAATAGTTAGTGTTTTCTATTTATGAAACAAGCCTTAATAAAATGTGCTAGAACGACGGCATGCATTTTAAGATAATTAAAAAAAATTAATTTTAAGTCCTCTCACTTAAATAAATCTCAGTATATTGTAACAAATGAAATAAAGCTCTAGCGCGTTTCCATGGTCAATGTAACAACTTGTACTGATTAATCTAGTGGTTAAATAAAGTTGTTAAACAATAATAATTGTTAGTATTTATTGCTTGTTATTGTGCGATTGAAGAAAAAATAATGAAAAGGCGTTACAATAATTAATAATCAAAGTATGCCTACTAGCTAGCTCAAGTATGCCGGAGACGGAGTAGTTCAAATCTTTGTAACACACAAGATCTACGACAAATAAAAGACAGGAATAGTCCTGTTGGTTAAGTAATACAATCAAGACAAATAACAAATTCAACAGCCTTGACTATAACAAATGTGATCCAGATGAAATGGAAACAGACAAAGAAAATATTTCAGAAACAAAACAAACCTCAAAACCACCTCCAGTGTATGTGGCTGGTATTCAAAACATTAATCCACTCACAACTCTGCTAAATTAAATAAGAAAAGGTAAATACATAATCAAAGTTCTAAATAATAAAGAGGTAAAATGCAACCCGAAACTAACGAAGTTTATATAGCTGTTGTGAAGGCTCTCAAAGAATAGAACACAGAGTTTCACACCTATAAGTCAAAAAAGGACAAAAGCTTCCGAGTGGTACTGAAAAACCTGCATTATTCAATAGATTCCGAAGAAATTAAGGCCAACTTAAAATCATTAGGCCATAAGGTAATCAATGTTTGGAATGCCAAACGAAATGGAACCAAAAAACCTTTATCCTTGTTGTCTATTGATCTCCACACAGCAAACAACAATAAGAAAATATATAAAACCAAACCATTCATAAACTCAAGTGTTAGCTTTGAAGCTCCTTACGCTAAACGAGAAATACCACAATGCGGCAAATGCCAACGGTTTAGCCATACAAAGAATTTCTGCGAAGGAAGTCCCAGGCGCCTCAAATGCCTAACTTAACACTTAAACTCAACTTGCCCAAGAAAATCTAAGGACAACGAAGTAAAGTGTGTCAACTATGAGGGAAACCACCCCATCAGCTATAGAGGATGCATTGTGCATAAGCAACTACAGAAAAGGCTTTATTCACAACTCAGACTCAAAAGGGACACCACCAACCAAATCAGAAACAGCCAACCAAACGTTGTTCTTGGTGTCAGTTATGCAAAATAATACAAAACATCGAGCATCACTTAGTTGATAAATATGACAAGAAACACATACAAGCCACAACGGTAGCCATAGAAGAAAAGACCACAGTACTAAACCTTTCTGCCCCATACTGCCCACCAAAGCATAACAGTAAAGAAGAAGAATATGCTGACTATTTCCATACACTTGGTAATAGATTTAATGCCAAACACTAGAATCAGAAGAACAGATGATAGGCAACTCCTAGCTGCAATGCCAGCAAACAATCTGGATTTTCTATCTACAATAGAGCCGACGTACTGGCCTTCAGACTAGAGAAAAATACCCGACCTAATTGACTTTTGCGTCACCAAAGATATAAACAAAAGACAATGCCTGATTAAATCTCATTCGATCATTCTTCACTCACTGTAACATAGTACTCCCACCCAATGCTATATAATTACAAACCTGATTGGGATACATTTAAAAATAATCTCAACCAACTAATAAATCTAAAAGTTTTCCTCAAAACACAACAAGACATAGATAAAGCAGTTCACAAACTGACAATTAACATCCAGATAGCAGCCTGGGAAGCAACTTCGCAATTACAGCCAAAGAACCTCAAGTAGTACTAAGGGAAAATCGTAGAAAAATAATCTGAAAACACTGGCAAAACAATAGAACAACCGATAACAAAAGGAGATTAAACAAAGTCAGCAAATTAAAAAAACTGATGCTACAACTTAAAAACGATTACATACAAAACTATCTAAGACAACTGATACCTGCTAGTACTCAGGCGGACTCGTTAAGGAGAGCCACAAAACGATTAAAAAGGCCGCAGACACATAACCCACCAATAAAAGACAAAGATGGACAACGGGCTAAAACTGATCACGAGGAAGCATCCGCATTTGCCAATCATTTGTGTGTTTCAACCTTTTCCACGCAAAACTCCTCCCGAAAGTGAAGATGCAATATACAAAAATTTAGAATCGCCCTAGCAAATTCTTTAATGAAAAAATCCACTGACTCAGAAGTCGCACAGGTCATCAGTAAGGAGATGAATCCTAAAAGCGGAAAAATTCTGCAAGAATTGCCCAACAGAGGTATCAAAGCGAGTGGAGAATTGCACATATAATCATGATAGGTAAACCTGGCAAACCAATTATAAAGTCAGCTCCTACCGACCGATCAGCTTATTACCAATACTATCAAAGGTATTTGAGAAGATGCTTATCAAACGAATAACCATAGTAATTAACAATAACAAACTAGTTCCGGACCACCAATTTGGGTTCAGGAGAAAACATGGTACGATTGAACAGATCCATCGAGTAGTGGATCAGGTCGGTAAAGACAGAAAACGAAAGATATTGTTTAGCTGCATTTTTAGACTTTACACAGGCCTTCGACAAAGTCTGGCATGCGGGCCTTCTCTATAAGCTAAAGAATTATTTGCCATATGATACGTGTGGTCTTTGTTGAGTCTTGCTCGTTTCATTTTAGTCAGCTAAATTTAATTAAGAATGCGTTATTGCACTGAAGAACGAGGTTAAAAATGCTGATTCTTTCAGTTGAAGATCCCAACCAGTCTAGATTACTTTTATCTTGAAGATCTTGAATGAAGCTTCAAATACGTCAACTGACAGTGTCATAGAGTTGAGGAATGCCTGTGTTCTATCTTCCACCAGAGTTAGTGGGCTGTCTATATTAATTGGGCATATTGTTCAGTGGATTCCGGTTAATAGGTACAGAGGTTGGAATTTTGTAGCTGAATGAATTGTCTTATTATATTCAGTCAAGCATTCTTCGGCAATAGTAGACCAAGCTCTTTTTTCACCATCAGAATTTATTTTGCATCTTATTCTGTTCACAAGGGTCTGGTTAAGTCTTTCATTTAAACCGTTAGATTGTGGACAATCGATGCAGGTAAAAATCAACTGAATGTTTTGTTTATCAAGATAAGTCTTAAAATCTTCAGAGTTTAAACCAGTGTATTGATCAGCTAGTATGATTTTAATTTTATTTTTTTGTGTTATAGGAGCAATGAGGTTTATAAAATCACGAGCACTTTGAGTTCGTGATGTGGAAATCCAGGCGTATTTAGTAAAATGGTCCACCAGGATATGCATGAACTTTTTATTTGATCGAGTTCCACCGAAACCACCAACGGTATCAATAGACATAATTTCAAAAGGTTCTTTGACTGGTTTTGGTTTTGACATTAGGCCAATTATTCTACTGCGGCGTGTTTTATTTTCAATGCATGTTGAACACTTTTTACAGAATTCACTAACTAAAGTATCGAGGATTTTAAAGTAGTAAAATGGTCTGATTGTAGCGAGCATTTGAAAAATACTAATATGGCCATAAGTCTCATGGATGAGTTTTATTAATTTTTTTCCAAATTCGACTGAGACAAATATTCTAGGCTTGTTCCTTAATTTTTTAAAAATAATGTCCCGGTGTACTTCGGTTTTCTTTGCAAATCTCAGTTCATTAATATTGCGTTTTTGATCATTTACAATGTCAACTAATTCTATTAAATTTACAACTGTAATCGCATCGTCATTTTCAAAATACTCCAGAACGGGATACCGTGATAAAAGGTCTGCGAAAATATTCTCTTTCCCTTTCTCGTAGATGATCTTGAAATTGAATTGAGATAAATAATAAAGCAAATCACCTAATATTTTGTCAGTTCGTGATTTTGTTTTAAGATTTTCTAATGGTTTATGGTCGCTGCATACCGTAAAAGACCGTCCTATTAAGTAATATTGCCAGTATTTAATTGCATCCTTGATAGCTTCACATTCTAAATGAATAACATCCATTTCCTTCTCTTTTTCTGACAATTTTTTTGAAAAATAGGCAACAGGGTGAAGTTTACCATCCATTTGTGATTGTTTTAAAGTAGCACCCAGTCCTTTATAACTCGCATCCGTTTCGATATATATATCTTTATCTACATCATAAATCGATAAAATAGGAGAAGAGCAGAGATAATCTTTTATTAGCTGGAACGATTTTTCACATTCTTCTGACCATTGAAATTCAACATTTTTTCTTAGTAATCTATGACGTGGTTCAAACTTCTGTGAACTGTTCTCAATATATTTTAGATAGAAGTAATGGAACCCAGTATACTTCGAACGCCAGATTTATCTGTTAGTCTCTTAAGATTTTTAATTGCCACTAGATTATCCTGCGCGGGTGAGACTTTGTTATGCTGAATAAAGTGGCCAAGATATTTCACTGATTGGGCAGCGAAAATGCACTTCACCAGCTTAATTTTAAGGCCCTCATCCATTAATGCTTGAAGTAATTGTGCGATATGTTGAAGGTATTCTGCCCATGTTTTGGAAAATATCAAGATGTCATCAATATAATTGATAGAGAATTTGTCTAATTTATTTCTTCTAATTATGTTTGACAAAATACGTTGGAAAATTGCTGATGCACTTTTAAGGCCAAATTGGAAGACTTTAAACTGAAATTTTCCTGCTTTTGTGATGAAGGATGTGTTTGGACGGTCCGAAATATTCAGCACAATACCAAAACGCTGAATTTATATCAAGACCTGTAAAATACTTACCTATAACGTCGTTTATTGTTGGAAAATAAAAGGATTCAGGAACCACTAATTGGTTTAAGTTTCTAAAATCAATGCAGAGTCTTGATTTACGTCCCTCATCCTTTTTAAATGCAAGTGTTACAGCGTAATCCACCAAAGAGCCACCTCAATATTGGAAGTTATAAGCTTTCCTTATGTTAGACCAACCTTTGTCTTCGAAAACTATCAGCAACGATTCTCTCCACAGCTTCCAATTTACCAAACCGATCTTTTTAAGATTTGCTTCATACCAGTTTTTAGGAGAACCTAACAAGGAAAATCGCAGTATTTCGATGATCCTAGTATCATCTTGTACATTATGTCTGCTACATTCAGCTTCAAATTGTTTAAGCCATTGCGCTGTGTTCTGTTTTTTTTTAATTTCTCCAGAACAAATTTTTTCTCAACATGATGTAATTTTAATTTAAGGTTAATTTGGCATCTAATTCTTTTATTCGCTTCATTAAAAAATTTTCCTCTTCCAAACTGCTAGAAGAGGGAGTGGTGTTTGGCGAGTGAATCTCTTCCAAGGGAAGGTTCTTAAAACACAAGTTACCTTCTTCAGCAAAGTATTCTTTTTTTCAGTGCATTATCTATTTTTACACCTACTCTGCGATAACCATTAATTGGTCTAATAGCAGTCATAGCACTTTTGATTGTTGATTTCTTAGATAATATTTTGTGACTTTTCAATTTTGAATACTCCATTGGGAGTTTACACCATAACATCTTATCTTCAGATATGCCTGCCACCTCAAAATCATCTTCACTTTTCTTTATAATATAATAATAAAAGTTCATTAGACTTTGACAGAACTATCATATGACACACGCTAACTTACATATTTATTAACAGTAACGTTTTACAACGTCGTGTTTCACATACTTCACTGCATGCATTGTTCTTAGGGCGTTTACCGCTCCTGGGTCTTGGCGTCTGTATACTGTGTGCCTCTATCTTTATCTATAACATTGTACCTGATTATGTAATTTTGAATTGTTTCGTTTTTGGATAAAAAAACGGACGCCCTATTTTTCTTGTTGAATTTTTTTAGTATACGTACTCGTATGAACTATTCTTTTGTGTTTTATTGTACATGTAATTCCCTTATCACACGCTCAAAGCCATCCTCTGAACTAGACTTACTTAGCTAGATGCACTTTAACATAAATTATCTGTAACCCAAGGTTACGTTACAAGAACCTATTATACATAGAGTACTCGTACAACAAAATAAAAGGTTTTCCAATAAGAGGTGTTATTTTGATATTCAAAGAAAAGTGCCATTTTTTAATATAAATGATCGGATGTTTATTTCATTATAAAGAGGAAGGTATGCCGTTAATAGTGGAAAATAACATCAGGCAAATGACCACCACGACCACGCTTACAGGACAATATCCTTTTCATGAAATTTTCCATAACCAAATCGCAAAGTGGCTGCCCTATGTCCTCGATAGCCTCACGAATTCCATCTTTGAGGTCTTGAATCGACGCTGGGCTGTTGGCGTAGACCTTCTCTTTCACGTGGCCCCAAAGAAAGAAGTCGCAAGGTGTTAAATCACAAGATCTCGGTGGCCAATTGTGATCACCTCTTCGAGAGATAACACGGTCCGGAAACTTTTTCCGTAAAAGATCAATGGTTTCGTTGCTTGTGTGGCACGTAGCGCCGTCTTGTTGAAAGTAAACGTTGTCCAGATCAATACCATCCAATTCCGGCCATAAAAAATCGTTAATCATCTCTCGATAGCGCAATTCAGTCACCGTAACTGTTGCTCCAGCCTCATTTTCGAAAAAGTAAGGTCCAATGACTCCGCCGGACCATAAACCGCACCAAACAGTCACACGTTGAGGATAGAGAGACTTTTCAACAATAACTCTTGGATTTTCTGAGCCCCAGATCCGACAATTTTGCTTGTTGACGAAGCCACCGAGGTGGAAATGGGCCTCATCACTCAAGATGATTTTTCGATGGAATTCTGGATCATTTTCATGCATTTCAACGACCCAATCAGCAAAGACACGACGTTGTTGATGATCGGCCGGCTTGAGTTCTTGTGTTAACTGGACTTTATAAGCCTTAAGACCCAAATCTTTATGCAAAATACGGTGTAATGACGTTTGTGGAATGGCTAATTCCAAAGAACGACGAGGAATGGACAAACCTGGGTTTTCTTTAACACTTTCGGCTACAACAGCAATATTCTCGGCTGTTCTTGAGCGACGTGCACGGGTTTTATTCTTCACATCACTAACTTGTCCCAAGAGCTCGAATTTTTTCACCAATTTCTGTATTGCGGTCCGACAAGGTGCTTCACGGTGACCCAAAAATGTTCGAGTTTTACGAACCGTCTCTGCCAAATTTTCACCATTTTTATAGTGAATTTTAATAATTTCAATGCGTTGTTGAAGCGTGTATCGTTCCATATTTATTAATGGCGTAGTTTCTACTTGTCAAATGTCAAAAAATGATAGCTTCAAAAGTGACATCTACCGAAATAGCGGGCTATTCAAAATAACACCTCTTATTGGAAAACCCTTTAGAATACGCAAGAAAATTTAGAAAAAGAAGATATGTAGTCTAACAAGAAACATTTAATTCCAGATAAGTAAGACTAAAGTATTACAAAATCTACTGCACCGTCTGCTTAGAGGTGCCGAAAATTCGATTTGTTAAAATTATGCTCCGCTTTTAATTTTTTTCAATTTTACTGTCATTTTTGCTCAGTCGTTTTTATCATTCAACATCAAAACATTATTAAATATACAGTTGAAAGATAATTTATGAAACAGACTACAAAATATGAAAAATGCAAATAAATCCCTGACCTTTCACCAGGATAAACTCGTATTGTTTTAACTTTCTGAAATCTCTGCTAACAATAAATTTCCCCACTCTTAATAATTGTATCTTGCTTACACTCTACTAACAAATAAAACACGGTTGCAGGTATAGTATGTGATATGAAGAGTGGTGTTATAGTGTATTACATAACGATCTTACAAGTGCAGTTCAGATCTTTAGTGCAGAAACTAACTAATCTGTTGTTTGCTAATTATAACCTTTAAGGAAGGAGGTGTACACTAAAAATATTCTTTATATTATTTTTCTATCTACAAATTTATCAATTTTTTAGATTGAAAGACAATGCTGATTTTCTCTTTAATTTTAATAATATATCTTTCTGGATCATGTGCGGCACAAGAATGCACTTACGATGTAGATAAATTTCGTGAAATTTATTGTTTTAATTTAACATCGATCGAACAAGTGAAAAATGAAATAAGTGCAACTCTAACTCGGTATGGTTCCATCCCAAGAGTAATTGAATATTTAGAACTCACCCGTTGCAAATTTCTGGATTTATCAATAAATTTGTTGTTGATGTTCTTGCCGGAACTTGGAACTCTATCAATTTATTTCTCAAACATTGGGAAATTGTCACATAAAAAAGAGCATAGCATAACGATTCTTGGGAAAACAACAAATGGTATGTATTATTTAGTTCAATTTTTCAAACTAGGAAATTTATAATAATCAGAAAGCGTTTTAACATTGAATTTCTATAAAAAATAAAAAATGTTTAGATTGTTTTATCTCAGGTCAAATAGGTACCTATTATTTGTACTTATAAAAGATGATTGTGTTAACCTAGCTGATAAGCCATAAATTATTATAAAGCACATTAACCGTATAACGAAAACTGTTTTGCGTTGTCTTTGAAAGACAAGATAATAGTTTGAATATTTCAAAATTGTGTTGCTAACTATAGAAACCGGTTTAGCTTATTTATTGGTTGTATTGTCCTGGAAATTGTTACATCATAGCATCAAATATTAATTACTTTATTATGGTAATGTAAATAATTAATTTGTTCAAACCAAAGAAGTTTCTGAAAACCTATACAAGATCAAACAACCAACTAACTTATTGTTCGACTATCAAGAAGTTTTTTCCAAGAGTTTCCAATACTGCCTGTTGTTGATTCATGAGCTGCATGTTACTTACCTAAATAAATATACTTCTGATCTGTATTTAACTGTAAACAAAAGAACATTGTCAAATAATACAAGCAGATAGAGGTTTATATACTGATGTGCAGTTTTGCGATCTCAATACTATCATAATCATAAGTATAATCTAAGAACTGTTTTAAGTATAGTACAACACCACCATTTTGATTTAATTCTTTAGTTGTAGATTACATCAAAATCTACTAAATTATACAATACATTAAGTAAACTAACATTTAATTATTTGTTTTAGAGTTTCCAATCCGTGTAATTAACATGCCAACAAATGGTATTGAAGTCATCGGTCCCGCGACTTTCTCGGAAATGGACTATCTTGATGAACTTGATTTACTAGACAACAAACTAACTGAAATCAAAGCATCCACATTTTCAAACAGTACTATTCAAAAGCTTGTTTTAGATGGTAATCGAATTATAACGATACAATCCAACAGTTTAAACAAAATTAATGAAATCCATCTCAATTATAACAAAATAAATAAAATTAATTCAACCACTCTCAAGGGATCTATAGTACGAAACTTATATCTATCACACAATCACATCGAGGCCATTGAGCCGAAATCATTTAGTACTCTTAACAATCTTCAAGAGCTTGATTTAAGCTTTAACAAACTGGCAAGAATAGAAAAAGACACTTTTTCTGGATCTTTTATGCGTACATTAGATGTGAGCTATAATTTGATTGAAGTTATTGACTGTAAAGCTTTTATAAATTTAAGGAATCCTTTTGAACTTGAGTTATCAAATAACAAGTTGAATAATATCTCTCAAAACATGTTTTCAGGATCCCTAGTTCAAAAACTATCCTTGACGTTTAACTACATAGATATAATTGAGCCTGACGCTTTTACTAATGTCAGTCATCTTCAGTTTTTGGATCTGAGTGATAACGAAATTAGTACTATCTATGCAAACTCGTTTTCTATACCTTCACTTGAACACCTCCATTTATCTTCTAATAAAATTAAAACGATTGACTCCAAAGCTTTTGATGGAGCTATCTCTCTTCATGAACTGTCTTTGAATAACAATCCTTTAACAAAAATTGAAAAACATTTTTTTCTGGATCGGCAATTCAGATATTAAGTATAGACGACAACAATATTGCTACAATTGAACTTGATGCGTTTATAAACTTAAACAATCTCACGGAGCTTAGTTTGCAAAATAACAACATAACCAAAATTAATCTAGATCTGTTCTCAACTTTCACACTTCAAAAACTAAATCTTTACAAGAATCAAATTACTTTTATTGAACAAGAATTCTTCGAAAAATTTAGTAACCTTCAAGAGCTCCGTCTAGGCTTTAATTATTTAAATAAGATTCCTTCATTTTCTGGGTCACTTCGTACATTGTATTTGAGTAATAACAGAATTTCGGCCCTTGAACCTACTAATACGCAAAATCTATTAAAACTTAATTTACAAAGTAATAAAATAGCAAAAATAGGTAAAAACAGTTTTGCAGGATCTGCACTTGAAATATTAAGCTTAGCTAACAATGAGATTGCTGATATTGAGCCTTATGGCTTTAATAATTTGAGTAGTCTACGTGCACTAGGTTTAAGGGGAAATAAGCTACGTAGAGTCGATAGAAATGTCTTTTCAATATCTACACTTGAAATATTAGATTTACACAAAAACAAAATAACATTAATTGATTCCCAAGCATTTGATGGCCTACATCTCCTCAACCTCGACCTAAGTGGAAATAAACTAACCACACTTAAAAGAAATAGCTTTTTGGGATGTACAGTTGAAGAGTTGTATCTAGCGTGGAATGAAATTGAGAGTATCGAACTAAATCTCTTCGCTGACATGAGCAGCCTTGTCGCACTCGACTTGTCACATAACAAAATAGATAAAATAGACAAAAATGTTTTCAGGCCATCCACCTTAAAATTCTTGCATATTTATAATCCACTTTCTAAACTATCAGTTTATAATTTCGAACAGTTATCGAATTTGACAAAGTTAGTTACGAATTCTCTATATTTGGTATATAATCCCAGACCATAAGTATAAAATAACATCACACAAAGGGGCAATTGCCTTCGAACAGGACCGGGTGCGATCGATAGGGTTTAGTGGTGGTATTATGCATTTAAGCGGTTTTCATTAAGCACCCAGTAGGTTCGGAGAACTAGCGGGTCATACTCGATTTCTAGATTTCAAAAACTACCAGGCAGATTTCGTTAATGTTTAAGTATACCATCCCCCTTGGGCCCAATACCGACCTTGCACCGTTACCCCCCTCCCCGGTAAAACGGCGGGAGCAAACGTGGAAAAACCGCCTGGTCCTTAGAGGAGTTTGGATAAAAGCGCTGTTTTTGGGATGTCCCCTCCATTATTTTGAGCTGACCAAACTTGAGGTTGGTTCAACAGGCGTCGGGCAGAAGGGGGGCAAATTGTGTTTTTAAAAAATATCTAGACCTCTTTTGGGATGGTGCTTCCCATAGTGGGCTTACGTACGACAACCGCTAAAACGAAGTTCTACCTCTACCAGGGGCGGCGCTAGGGGAGATTCCCATCTCGAACGAAAAAAATTTATAGAACGAGAAAGAAAAGAGCTAAGAGGACCAAATTCAACATGCATACTTAGGGTGTCCCGGGGCACCATCAATTACCGCTCGGAAAGCCATGCAGGTCCGGCTCGATCATAAATTCCCAATTTCACGAAAATGTTCTAAATTATCCGAATCATCTCGTATTCAAGTCCTATATAGAACCGACCTTTCTCAATAGCTGTGCGCAAAAACGATCGGAGTCGCGTTTGCTTTTCTCCCCCCAACCCCGGAAAACCAAACACGAAACGTTTTGTACTGTACCTCGGGAACTAAGAGTCGTATCGATTTGGGACTTTCTTTGTTGTGTAGACTACAGTATAGGCTTTTATTTGGATCCGGTTCGACTGTTTGTGGATACAGTTATTTAAAAAAAATCGACATGATGTATCTTTGACGTTTTATAGCGCTTTTATTTGTGGTATTTAATCAAAACGGTTTGCATCAATCGATAGCCCCATCGATTGTCTTTAATTGCATATTAAGGTTGGTACCCCGAAAAGCGCCATCTTCCGGGTCAAAAAAGCAAGAAATCGAAAGTAGTGCAAAATGGAACTCCGTATCAAAACAAAAGAAGATCGGGAGATAAGATTCATACCGTCGGTGTAGCTTTCCGCCGTTACACGCGTTTCAATTAAAAAATCTCAGAAATTCGAAAACCCTGGTTCTGGAACTGGGGGGTCGGGACCTCCTTTAACTTCACCTGGAGCGCTTATTTATAAGTAATTAATCGCGATTCGGATACTAATGGATAGGTTGGGTAGTGCTACATGCACCACCTGCGTCAAACTTAAATAGGGGAAAATCCTGATTTTTAAGGAAGAATAATTTGCCCCCCTCCCTTCCCCGTGACCGATAGATCCGATTTTATAATGGGACTGTATAAGGCCCTGTGTGTTGATGTTTGTAGAATTATCAGTTTCTCCATAACTTTTACGGTTTGCCCGGAACGAGCCGAAAAGAGACGAATGTACCCCGACTTCGTACGCCCCTGACGCCCTTCCTAATGGGACAATTAACGTCTTTCTAAAGTAGATAGGTAGCTGCCACCTTTGTCGTTACGCCGATGCTGTATCAATCCGGATGGAAAAATATAAAACGGCAGGTAAGCTCTTGCAAGAGACCTCTGCTTATCTATTATTTTACATTGGGTTAAATGGGGGAAATTGAAGGGGGCTCAGTCACACGAAATTTTATTGCGGCGTCGAAAAGACCATTGTTAGTAGAGTAGGAAACAATTTCTTGCTTGCCGATATCTTTATTCGTATACACAGGATGTTTTGAAATAGTTGCTAAATCCAAATAAAATTGCACGCCACTGGTGAGCGTCCGAAAAAGTTATTCGCTTGGTTTTAAAATGTCCTGTTAAAGAGGGGCTTTTTCTAAATACTCTGCAAATTTCACTTCTATGGTCCAATAAATAACAACGTTATTAATTTTAAAGTTCACCTCAGCATTATCTAGTGTTTTCTAGCCGGGGTGCCGAAGGCGATCCGAATAAGGACAAAACCCGAACGAGAAGAAAGAGAAAAAGTCGAGGAGGAGCCGCTAAATGCGGCCCAAACGAGGGCACAGCCCGAGCAGCGGTCGCCGGAGGCGGCCGTTACAAGACCACGAACGTCTCAAAACTACCTAAGCGAGACAAAACACCAAGCTACAGCATCACTAGCTCGTACCTCCTATACATCATTCCCACTCTGCCACTTACTTCCGGCCTTTTCTGAAATATTTCTTGAATATTCTCAGCTGCAATACATTGCGTCCCTCTTTACCTAAAAAAGTCATCGAGATGCGAGCACACCGAACACGAGCTTCTCCAAACTCTCCCTTCAGCATCCAAACCCACGATTGGTTCGCCTCGCAAACACAAAGTCCCGTTCTCGTCCCCACTTCACTCTCGCTGGCCGCCCAATTTTTCTGAAAATATTTTGTACTTATAATCTGCCGGCGAATCCGACCTTTTATCATCTATAATTCATATATTTTACAGAGAAACGTGCAAGAAAAGAACAAATTCAATAACTAAAGATCAGTTTAGGAAGCGCTTATGTTACAAGCTTTATGGTAACTGCATATTGTAAGATTCACTGTTTTGTTCTCATTATTATGTTTTGAGCCTGAGATTACAAAGCCTTGAAATATCTTGATTTTTGCTTAAAAGTTTTTCATTAATGTGTTTTCGCATCATCAAATTGCATAGAGATAGTTATTTAATCATATATATTGAAACCAGAATAAGAGCTACGAAAACAGCCGCATTTTATACTGTGTGTTTTGTTAACCCCATAGTTGAGGTTATTTGCTTTGTAAAATTTAGTTGCAACATTTAATTTAATTTAACTTTGTCGAATTTTGAACAATATCTTTGTTGATTGGACCTGTGTATGTTTTATTTGATTACTTCAATTACTGTCTGCTCTTGATTTAAGAATATTTAATTGTTATATAGATGTATTATGATTGATTTTCTATTGTTTGCTTCTGATCTGTGAATTCGTTTTAACTTTGATTTCAATATATTTTGTTTTATAAAAGTGTACTTGTATTATTTATATAACCTCCTTTCCTGAACTCAAAGCTGCTGCTGAGTTTAGCTGGGTAAGACCAATAAGAGGTTCTTTCGAGTAAGTATTTTGCAAGGCGAGGTCATGTTGCATACACCTGCTTCGGTATAATATGTTATGCGTTTTTTGGAAATCAGCACCGGCAGCGGAAGTAAGTCCTTTTTTTAAAATAACTTTATGGTAAAATGCAATAATTTTCTATATCTTTGCAAAAGGTTTTATCATAATTTATACAGTAAATATTTCTGGGTGTTTAACAAATGTACGTTACCACGTTTAGGCTGATGAGGTAGATTCAATTGGTCACACAACACATTCTAGGTTTAACTATTTTAAGAGGCAAGCATTTGATAAAAAGTTGATTAAAATAGGAAAATTACAACTGAAGAATTCTTGGATTGTGCTTATTTCTAAAAGGAGTTATTTTGACGAAGAGAAGCTACGAGCCTCCCTTCCCATTGCTGCTACTTTACTATATATTCAACGTACGTTGTTCAAGTTGTTACTATCTATTTTTTTAATGTACATATGCGTTTTGGGCCTTATTCTCAATGATTCTGGATAGCAATGTTTACATAAAACAATTTATAAGCATTTCTTAGAATTCTACAAATTTATGGGTACCATAAAATTGTAAACATAAGACACGTATTCATTTAGCTGAAATTACTTACTTATTGTCAGTGTAAAACTGCTTGCATAGTATTTTAACTGT
Organism: Ignelater luminosus; assembly: GCA_011009095.1. Classification (NCBI taxonomy): domain Eukaryota; kingdom Metazoa; phylum Arthropoda; class Insecta; order Coleoptera; family Elateridae; genus Ignelater; species Ignelater luminosus. Next base: position 20,747 of record VTPC01091030.1, on the reverse strand, counting down.
ACATAAGAACCAGTTTGCAAAAAATAAATGATTTAGACTTCCTCTAGGAATACCCAGTAACAAACCAAAAAGTAGTAAAGAATTTGAAAGGATTAGCTAAATAGCAAGCTAAATTTGGTGTTTCTTGCAACATTTCCAGTTCCGTAGCTAAACCATCTTAATAGGGGATGGCTCTAGCAAATTCTTAGAGTAGCTCGAATTCTCATACAGTGAAGGCATTGAGGATTGTGTCGTACTCTAACGGTTGCGTGCGGGATTTGCATTCCAGCTCTATGATTCTCAAGATTTGTTACGCCTGAAGCTAAGCGGCTAACAAATCTAAATGGTTGCAATTAGTCAACTGAGATTTTCCAAAGTTAGCTCGATGGCAAATGGGAATGGATATAATTGCTTTGGCTTAAATGGTGGAAATCTTCAGGATCTAATCTATGAAACAAATTAATACTAAAAAGACCGCCAAGCTCTTCCTCACTGATTCGAACCTTCCCGAGTTAAAAAAGGTGAGATTGACTCAGTTCGGCAATTGTTGGTGGCTAATTTATTTTATAAATAACAATAATAACAAGAAGAACTTTGGAGCAATTGAAGTATTTTATTCAAAAGTGTAAAGATAGAATATAAAAGAGATCTATCATAAGTATTTAACAAAACACAATTAATAACAAAAATATGTTAATACAACAAACGGTATTATTTTACTTCAAAAATTAACTAATACAATAACTGACAAATCGATTTCGTACGTAAAGAAAAACGATAATTTATTGCCATTAGACTACTTCACTACTTGATTTCAAATTGAAACTTTTTACAGCGCCACCATACGTATTAGTATGAACTAAATCGCTATAGAACCTAAGGCGACGAGATCAACGTCTATAAACAAGAATTATTTTTTTATCTATGTTATAAGCTTTAAGGAAAGAGGTAAGCTAAAAATGTTCTTTATATTATCTTCTTATTTAGAAATTTATTTTTTAGATTTAATGACAATGCTATTTTTCGCTTTAGTTTCAACATTCTGCTTTTCCGGATTATGTACAGCGCAAGAATGCAGTTATGATATAGATAAGCTTGGTTTGGTTCTCTCCCAGGCCTCATTGAATATTTGATACTCAGCTCTTGCATATTTCCACATTTTGCAATAAATTTAGTGTTGAAAAACGAAAACTTGCTGCAAAATGCCATTAGTAGACCAAAAAACCAAAAAGTCCCCAGATCATATGAGCTGTCTAAAGAATTGATAAAATATGGGGGAGAGGAACTAGTAGAACAATTCAAAACGCTCTTCCGAAAAATAGTAACGACCGGGAAAACTCCCCTGATTGCAAACAACGCATCACGATATCTATATTTAAGAAAGGCGACAAAAAGAAACTGGAAGATTACAGAGGCATTACCCTACTCTGCTCTACCATGAAACTATTTACAAAGGTGATTGGAGACATTATCAACATGCACCACAGCATATCAGAAGAACAGCAGGGCTTTCAAAAAAACCGTTCAATGACAGACACTATCTTCATCCTAAGGCAATTAGTGGAAAAGTAATAGAATACTCAAAACTAGCTTATTTATGCTTTGTAAACCCCACAAAGGCATTTGACAAAGTCGCAACAAAGGCCTTACCAGAAAAATACCAATATCAAGACAAGGAGACTCCTCAAGTCCTCTGCTATTTCATCTAATAATGGACCAGATTATTGAAAAAGTAAAAAAAATGGGAGAAGGCCATCCATTGAACAATGAAAACGTAAAAATTTTATGCTATGCAAATGATGCACTGTTAGTGTCTGATAATGAGAATGACTTACAAAGACTGGTGTACACCTTTCACCTAGACAGCCAAAACTGTAACATGGAAATCTCTACCAACCAAACAAAATCAATGGTCATAGCTAAAGAGACGGTTAGATGCAAATTAGTGATCAAGGATAAACCAATTGAGCAAGTAATGTCCTTTGATAACCTGGGAGTAAACATTTCATCCCAACAAAATAGAAATAGAGAAGGTGAAAAACAAACGAGACTAACAATAGCAGGCTGCATACAGAACGTCATATGGAAAGCACATATGACAACTGAAACAAAGTCACGCATTTATAAAACATGCCTACGCCTACCTACCTACGCAGCTGAGACCAGGGCAGATAATACCAGAACAAAATGTAGGAGAGGGTTGTCCACTGTGAGACACCTGAGCGCGTCCACTGTGAGACATGCCAGTAAGCTTATCATATAGTCTGTAATCAGTTTTTCTTTGCATATACACTTCAGCCTGGTATGAAAACAATATAGGCTAACTGCACTTAATTAATAATTATGTTTCAAATTATTTTGTATTTTTTCAGATAGTGGCTCGAAATAAAAAAAGAAAATTTGATAAAGGAACATTCAGTGAAGATCAAATGAAAGCAGCTGTAAAGCAGGTTGTTGAAAAAGGCAAAAGTGTCAGAGGAGTGGCTAAGGACACTGGTTTATCTTTCCAAACACTTGCCAGATATGTAAAAATATACCGAGACCTGGGAGATAACATGAAGTTCACCCCGAACTTTGGAAACAGGCAGGTATTTACAAATGTGCAGGAGAAAAAATTGAAAGATTTTATTTTGGAATCTTCAAAAATGTGCTTTGGCCTAACCATGCGAGACCTAAAAAAATGCCATATAAGATGGCTGTAAAAAAATAATTTATGAATGCCAGATGCCTGGTAAGGAATGGACTTTTGGATTCATGAAGCACCATCCTCGCCTTAGTTTGCGAAACTCTGGGGCTTGTTCCTTATTAAGAGCTACAGCTTTTAATAAATACAACATTAACACCTTCTTTGATACTCTCAATTGGGTAATGATGAGAAATCCTTCTTTTGGAGATGGATCAGGAATCTTTAACTTAGACGAGACAGGACTTACAACTGTTCAGTCTCTCAGGAGGGTAATTGCGCAGAAAGGCTGCAAGCAAGTCAGCTCAGCTACAAGTGCTGAGAGAGGCCAGCTTGTCACAGCCTGCAATATTATCTGTGCACGGGGCCATGCTCTTCCCCCTGGTATGGTATTTCCTCGAGTCCACTTTAAGGAACACATGCTTCGAGGATCACCAAGAGAACCCAAATAAAAGGAGAAGAGTAGTTTCATGCATGCAGAAAGAGGATCTCGAGCGAAGAGAAGAAGAAAAAAAATCTAAAAAAAGCTAGTGTTAGACTTAGACCTACCTTCCTCGTCTTCAGAGGAATCAGAACTGGAAATGTCTGATCATGAAAGTTCAGGTGGTGAATTTTGTCCTTCACCTTCACCACCAGCTATGGATTTGGTATTAAATAGTGATCCCAATATAAACGACTTTGTCCTTGTGAAATTTGCGGTCAAAAGGTCAGATGCAGACCTGTTCTATGTAGGAAGAGTATTAAAAATAAGTGAAAATCAAAAAGAGTTTTGTTGTTTCATTTATGAGACGCAGTAATAAAAT
>VTPC01091030.1:0-12282 GCA_011009095.1 Ignelater luminosus | reverse complement strand
CGCTACTAGACCTTTGCCCTCCAGAACGAAGGTTGCCAGAAGCAGCTGCAACAGGTCGCACCACCCAGGGTGAATTGCACCTGACGCGGGCCAGTGCGTACACTGGTTGATGAGCTGGAGGGACCACTGCCGACGTCTGCACCGAACGGACATTACGCGGAACTGTTCTAAAAGATAAGAAACGGAGAATATTGACAGAAGAGAAGGAAATAATGGAAAGTAGAAGAGAGCACTTCAGTGAACTATTAAAAGAAACTCAAGTGAAGGAAGACATATCGGAAGATGAACCAAATCCTGAATCGCAACTAACGGCTCCACAAATAGAAACAGGGATAAAAACAGAAGAACTTGAATTTGCTATGAAGAAATTAAAAGCTACGTGAGGATGTCAAACTGTTGTTCTAAAGAGTTTAGTATCACTGCAGGTGTAAGACAAGAAGATGTTCTGAGCTCACTACTATTATAGTAAAGGATAATGTCGTCAAAGACTGTGAGAAAAGATGCAAAAACCTGATCGTTGGTAACTGGAGGCTAGCATTAGTCAAGCTTCCCTCATTAGCCTGTACTGATGACGTGGTAGTCGCTTGAGTCTTGAGAGACCTGCCTGAAAGCGTTTTTGTAAACCCTCTACGGCCTTTCAAGGTAGAATTAAAAAACATCTTCTTATAAAATCAGCAAAATTGCTGCAATTTTGAGTCCTGTTTCTTGTCAACAGTAGGAATCTTTCAGTTCCATATTCAATGTCTCAAAGGTCTTTACAAAAATAGGAATATGAAGAAACAGAGTGGACCAACATTTTTAAATCAAGAGGAAACCGTAGTTATGAGGAAGTTTTGTATGACTTTTGTGTAATCATGACAGGTTATTAAATACCACCGCCATAGGAAAGTTGATACCGAGATCTAAAGACAATACGCCATAAAAACAAACCTGCAGAAAAGTTCTGGTAAGACATTAAAGAGTGTAGGCAAGGCAAGTATTTTTCCTTATACATAAGTAACTTGTTTGATGATTTAGAGAGAAGTATTGATGGAATACCACTCAGTAGCATCATTAGCTAGATTTCTCAAAGACAATTACCCCAAAAGGATGATGAACAGAACCAAATCTTTCGTGTGTTTACTCTGTACTAAGATTTCCAAATCTTAAGCCCATTTACAGGGTGTGACCCTATTTGAGCAATCTACCTGATGGAAATAACAACTTAGTTTAAGTAACGAACCTGAGAATTGCAAACTGAACGATATGGTAGTCTTTCTGAGACGCTTCCATGCACTTATAAGTTTTCTGGAATGTATTGGTCACTTAATGACAGAATATAGAGTAGAGCCCAAATAGTAAGTATTATTCACATGCTATCACAACAAACTCTCTCTGATGAAACCAAAGTTGGATGAAAAACCGGAAACAATCTACTGGAGAAATGACCTGTGGAAAAGGATCTGAGGAGTTCCAACATCCAGTTTAGCTCCATCTATGCCTTCTGCGTCAGAGGTCAAGATAGTCCAGTCCCTAAACTGGGAAAAAAAGCCGAATAAAAAAAACACTTAGCTCGAATTTGAAAAAACTTTTTTGCAATGAGTTCTATATGACTCCAGGATTATTCGTGACTATTGAAACCTTCCCCCCGCCCCCTTCTCCCCAAATCGCGAAATCAACCCTTTTAACCACCTCCTTTCTGGAGATTTCTTTTTATTTGTAAAAATGTGTGAATTTTAGAAAATGGCTTCTAGGAGGTTGTTTGGGTCGCTGATCACGAATTCGGCATTAGTCTTCCGGAAAAGAGAACCTGGCCGTGGAAAAACGGAAAATTTGGCACAATTTTTGAAAACATTTTGGAACTTCAGCTCGAAAATGAGTTCTAGATAGTTTTTTTGGGTCGCTGATCACGAATTTGATATTAGTTTTCCGTAACAACTATCCTGGCGGTGGAAAATTGGAAAACTTTGCCATTTTCTTTATTTTTCTCGTGTTTAACCGCTCTTAGGTAGCAGTTTATCTCGCTTTCGATGGAATCGACATGTTTGGAACCAATTTTCACTGTTGCAGTAAAAATTGCGGATAACCCGTGGAAAATCATTGGAAGATTTTTAGAAAAAAACGTGTTTCATGTCGATTTGGGGTAATAGCATGCTGCCACTTCGAAAATAACAACAAAAACATCTAAAAAGAAACTTTTTTTTAAATTTTCCAATTTTCCACGACCAGGTTGGTTTTTCCGAAAAACTAATAACCTATTTTCGAGCTGAAATTTCAAATTTTTTTTCCGAAATTGGACAAAATTTTCCGATTCTCCACGGCCAGGGTGGTTTTTCCGGAGAACTAATATCGGATTCGTAATCAGCCACCAAAAAACATTCTAGGACCTATTTTCGAGTTAAAATTCAAAATTTTCACGAACAAGAAAGATTGTTCCAGAAATTAGGCCAAATTTTTCTTTTTTCCACGGCCAGGTTTACTTTTCCGGAAAAATTAATGCCGGATTCGTGATCAGCGACCGAAAAAACCTCCTAAAAGCCATTTTTTTAGACTTTTTCTGGACTAAGAATGTAAAGCAAAAGTTAGCATTACTAGAATACTATAGCAGTGAGAGAGAGAGAAACAGAGATATAGCAAGAACTTATGTACCATATCTTCACCTTTTCAAGACCGAAATTCTCTTATTGACAATGAAACAAAAATGCTGAAAAACATGAGATGGTTGCAGAAAACATGTTGACGTTAAGAAGCATAAGAATGTGGGGTGGGAACCATAAAACCTATGATTGGCAATAATATCTCGGAATATTTTTTCAAGAGATCATGGCAAGAAGCCAAGATGATGATAAGATACACATGGATTATTAAACGAGCTTCCAACGTTCTGTTCTAGCATCCAAGGTTAAATAGAAAGATGCAGGAGAAATGTTTCAGGATGAACTTTGTGAACTCTGACAAAAAAAATGACGTGTTTACTCATAAAACGAGTGATGTATTCCAAGAACTACTTTATCGTCTACCATGAATCAGTGGAGAATCATATGATGAACAAATTTGCAAAAAGCTTGAGAATCAGAATTTTGGAATAATCTTAAAATCGTATAATGTTAAGATTCTAAGATGTTGGAGTTCTTTATACAATCAAGATTTCAAAACCTCAAACTTGGATGACCTTAGCATCTAAAACCTTACGGTGTTTAAGTGCTAAAAGCTTGAAAACTAAAAATTTAAAAATTCCGAGATTCTGTATACAATTGTAGATATCATAGAATATCAAAAATTTCAAATTTCTAAATCTTGATACGCTAAACTCTTGACAGTTTGAAATTCTAAAAATTAAACTGAAAGGAAGATTGGAGTTTCGAAGCCTTGGAGTAAACCTTTTGAAGTCTTCGAATTTGAAATTCTTAAATCTTGGCATACTGAAACCTTGAAATTTCACATTTTCGAAACCTCAGACTTTAATGACCTTAATATTCGAAAGCAGTAGTACAAATATTCTAATATGAATTGATAAAGCTGCATGTGAATTGCAAATAAATTCTATTTGGCTAAAACGCTTTGGACTCTTAACAAAAAATCAAATTCTTGCAAATGAGACAACAGACGTACTCTAAGAATTATTTTATCGTCTACCATGACTCAGTTATATGAACAGATTTGTGACAAATATGTTCAATACGCAAAAAGAAAATCGTGTGACTTTCTGGATACAACAACAATGACCCATCAATAAAGGATGAGATGCACCACAAGTGATCTAGAAGAAGAGGAAATGCTTTATCCAAAGGACAAAAATACTGTAGTAATGACAAAAATAAAACTGAAAAAAAGTGTGAGACATAAAAAAAAATTGAAGAAACAAATAGGGGAAGAAATTAGCGAAGGAAAGGTTCTACTGAAACTGCAAAACGATGAGCTTTTCTTGAAACACACACTAATAATCTTGAAAATCTGCTGTATCAATACATCTGTTCATTTCAGAAACACCCTGTATGTAGATCCAACAGTTCATTAAAGTACAAACAACACTGCAGATCTTTATCAAGAAAAAATTTGTTAATGAATTTTGCTTTTAGAGAATGATGTAACGTTTTGTTTTAATTTTTAGGACCACCATGGTTACCCATTGTCGGAAACATTCCACGTGTCAAAGAGCTTTCCAAAGCTCTAGGTGGTCAACACCTAGCCCTATTAGAACTAGCCAAGGAATTCAAAACAAACGTTTTAGGTTTGAAGTTAGGAAACAATACGGTCGTAACTGTATTTTCTGCGTCAACAATAAAAGAAGTTCTTACCGGTGAAGAATATGAAGGGAGGCCTAACAATTTTTTCATAAGACTTCGTTGTTTTGGAGAAAGAAGAGGTATGTAGATGTAGATAGATAGCAATATGACTAATTTTATGCTTTTGTTTCTCCAGGTATAACTTGCATGGATGGACCATTTTGGATGATGCAAAGAAGTTTTGTTGTTAAACATCTTCGCAGTTTGGGTTTTGGTAAGAAAGTAATGGAAATGAAGATAAAAGAAGAGCTGTACGATATCTTGAAAATTATAAGTTCGAATGGTGAGAAGCTCCATATTGGACGAATATTATCTCAAGCTGTTATTAATGTATTATGGTCTCTCACTGCTGGTAAACGTATTACCAGAGGTGATCCCCATTTTAATAAACTACTAGATCTCTTGACCAAAAGAAGTAGAGCATTTGATATGTCTGGGGGTGTCTTAAATCAACATCCATGGTTAAGATTTATTGCGCCTGAAAAAACTGGCTATAATCTAATTAATCAGCTAAATGCAGAGCTTAAAGATTTTTTTATGGATACCATCAATGAGCATCATAAAACTTGGACCAAAGATAGAAATGATGATTTGATTTATTCATTTATATCGGAGATGAAACAAGCAAATGGTTATTCAAAAGTGTTTACAGGTTAGTTTAAATTTGTCCCAAGTATGGAATTTTAAATTTTGGTATTTTCAGATGATCAGTTACTGATGGTTTGCTTAGATTTATTTATTGCTGGTTCACAGACTAGCAGTAATACTATTGACTTTGCTATCCTTATGATGTTGTTACATCCTGATATACAAACTGAAGCCCAGAAAATTCTCGATGATGTTTGCGAAGAAAATAACAAAATAGAATATATCGATAGATATAAGTAAGTGTTCTGCAAAACTTGCAAACAGGCCTGGGCAAATAAACAGTAACCTGAAAACATTTTAATTTATTATTTCAGAGTTCCTTATATTGAAGCAGTATTATCAGAAACCCAAAGATATTGTGGTGTTACTCCAGTAATAGGTCCTAGAAGAGTATTGAAAGATACTGTATTAGATGGTTATTGCATTCCGAAGGTAAGCAGGGTAATTATTTTCCAAGAGGGGACTGTACTAAATGAAAAAATGAACTCTTTTGCTTGGGATGACCCACAGAATATTTAAAAACAATTCTTTATTTGTTCAGGAAACAACTGTCTTAATTCACACATATGCCCTTCACATGAACAAAGAGATATGGGGTGATCCAGAAGTATTTAGGCCAGAAAGATTTTTAGATTCTGAAGGCAAATTAATCTTACACGACTCTTTAATTCCATTTGGATTAGGTAAGTAAACTAGATCATAATAATATTTATTTTCTGTATAATTTTGTGTTTTTTAGGGAAAAGAAGATGTCTAGGTGAATCATTGGCCCGTAACTGTATGTTTATATTTTTCTCAGAAATTCTTAGAAATTATACAATTAGACCCGTTGAAGATTTACCAATGCCTACAGGAAAACCACTACCAGGACTTACTCTATCACCAGAAAAATATTTTGCACAATTTATACCAAGACAAGTTTCTTAACTGCTGATAATATTAGATTTGTGCTTTTAGTTTACTTAAATGATATTTCTGTGTTTAACATAACATGAGCACTCATTTGACTCATTTTATTTCCAGTGAAGTGCTCAAGCTGTAGATTTAAGACATGGATTTGAAAATTAAAATTATTGTATAGTCTTTATACAATTTCTTCTTCTTTGTAATTTAAAATAAGTGTCTTGACCTTTAAAAAATATTTTAAGTCCAAAACAATGAAAATACAAAACAGAATGTTGTAGAAATGTTAATAAACAAACAGTATTACGACAAGATTTAATAAATCACTAAATAAATCTTAAGAGCATTTCTGTAATTGATTTTAGAAGATTGATCAAATTGCAAACCATAGAATCAATAGACACAATCTGCATCTTGATCTTGAAAACTCAGAATTATGGAATTAGTCCAGTCAAGATATTTCTAGACGGTATCCGAGACTAGGAATTTTTGACTTTTGGGATGTTTTGGGATGTGCTAGGGGACGATTGTGTTAAAAGTCCTCAGTCCTACGAGGTTGGGTTTGGTTTGGTTTATTGCTCATATCTAGAAAACGGCTGGTCCTAGCAAAAAAGATTTCCTACAAGATTCATTTTATAATGCTTTTTCTATCTGTGATAGTTTTCGAGATATCCAAATTTGAAAATCGCACTTTTTTCAAAAATAAAATCTTACACAACCATTCTCGGCGAACTTTGTTTTATCACTTGGAAGGGGGTGTCGTTGTATGTCAAAATCATGATATTGTAATGAAACTCATTTACTTTATTTGCAATTAAACATGTAAAGTAAGTTATTTTAATTTGTAACACAACCTCTAGTCCTTCGCCCTTTTCAACCTCTTTGGGTTCGTCTTCAACAAGAGACAATACTGAATCTTTTTCAGTTTCTTTGTACGAAGGTATCTGTAGATCTTGTACATCTCCCTCTTCCTCGTCCATTAATGGGACAGTATTTAAACACTGGCCATTGCAGTTGTAGCAAGTGGTGGAACAATAGCATTTGGCACCTCCACAGCCCCTGGTGCATTTGCAGAAAATCATGTTTAGGACCTAATCAGGAGCTTTTAGATCCGTTGTCTGCACTGAACCATTTGTGCTAACTTTCTGCTCCCATCCCCCATAGCTCTGGCAATAGCAAGTTTCCCATCCAGTACCGCACGTGATGGTAAACTCTTTAGCTGTGCTGCTTAGCTGCCCCCTCCGTTGGTGAAAGAGTAGAGAAATCTGGCTTGACATTCGACGCTGACTTGATAAACGACAAGTATCGATGAGCATGAAGCAATATACCATTTCAGGAAAAATTTCTTCCTAGCTTCTTCAACATCATATTTAGAAGATGAGGCTCTATAAGACACAGCAGCTGCTTTTTGAATTTTTGTATCCTTCCTGTATAGCCTAACAAGAGTGGCTTTGCCCTTTTTGAAATGCAGCTGATGTCGTATCATATCCCGTAAAGGCATGCAAGAAGAGAATGTGCCGAAGGTCGAGTTCTTGCATATCTTTTATTGAGTATGACATTACTTTTGCTTTCCCATGACCAGGCTTGAAAAAGACAGTCTCTTTTTCCCTCGATGTTAATGCCATTAAGAGGTCAACATCCTCACCTATCACTGCAACTTTTGTACAACTTTCAATTCAAACTATCATTGTATTTGCATCATCTGGAGCCTGTCGAGTTGAAAATCCACCATTCTGCAGCTTTGATGACAGTAACTCAATGCGTTTGGACTTGTTCAGCTCACTGGAGAGGAATTGGTGCTACTTAACCATGATCGCAGTGTCTTGATTGATGATGATATCAACTGAATTTGTTCGGCAAATTTAGTACTTGTGTCTGTAGTAGAGTAGCCATTAAACACAACTATACAACTCTTCTCTCGATAGTGTTTCATTATGTAGGTCACATTATGCTTGACAGATTGTCAAAACAGTGGATCCTCTTGGCCAAACCACTCTATGTGTTAGTAAGAAATCCCCATCGATAACAGTGCCAAATCGGGTATGTTAATTCCTTCACTGGGCTGAAACATGCTGTAAAGCACTGACTTTTTCATTTTTCTCATTCCACCTTCATCAAAGAAGGATAATGGGAACGGTGCTAACTCATATTGTAAGTATCCCCTCAAGTCTTCATCAGATTGTTTGTTGATGGAGATCCCTTAGAAGATTAGCAAAGGGATCGTTGTGAATTTTGATGGATGCTGTTATGCTAGAGAGAGGTGGTGCCCTATCTTTGCAAGACAACTTGATGTCTAAAAACGAAGTGCCTGGCATTTTGTTCGTAGTTCTCTAGCCTGTTTCAGCAGCATTGTAATTCGTAACAGTTTCATGGGTCATGATTTTCAAACAATACTGATATTTTGTGAATGTCAACTGCATCTCTTGTTCTGTGGGCGATGCCAAAATCTTCATGCTGTTCACTGGTTACAAAAAGAACCCCACAGAATTGTTGAAACTTCGCATTAATGCAGACCCCAGTTTAAAAACGATCTGACCGTCGCATTGTGACAGATTTTTGGTACTCCTCTGCTGTCATTTTAGATGGTAGGTCTAACATGTCTTGGAGGTATAAATCATTCTCTTCAGACAATCTAGATGCAACACCCCATTGCCACTTCACTCTCCATGAATGTACTCTTTCACAAGACTGATCATTTTGAAGTACTGTAACTACAGTTTTGTTGTTGGACCATGTGCACTTAACCGTGCCATTAGTGGTTTTACTTTATCTGATAGAGTTGTCACTGTCTTTTAAGAAATTCAATGAAAGCAGCTCATTCAGAAAATCTATTGAATGATGTTCTTCATTTTCGATGTCAATATGATTGAACATAATCTTGGACAATTCAGTTTGTAGAAGGATGTGGCCACGGATGGGTCTAGCAAAGACATGACCTTGCAACATGTGTTCCACTGATATTGGAGCATAAATAGAGTTCAACAACTGTTTTAGCCCAAGTATCCTATACACTCCAAAACCGACATTAACAGATGAAAACCACCCAGCCGCACCACGCAATTACATAAACAGTTTTAAATCAGGCGGGAGTAAAGCAACCATTTCTCTAGCCTTCCAATAAAGGGGCTGGTCAAAAGTGGAGATTAGAATCTGCTGATCTATTTGTTCACACAACTGTGCGACAACTTTTGTCTTCTCACTACACATTTTCTTTGTGATAGAATGCATGTAACCCATCTACTTGATGATGATGAACTTGCTCTTCAGGGACTTCAGTCACATTTTGCAAACCCTTTCCTTCTGCATGGAAGATTTCAGGGGGAATCACTCCTCGAACTCCATATTGTTTTGAAGTTGGCATCTTAGATAATCTTGGTATTTGATTTTCAGTACATGTAATACCATCCATTGAGTAGAAAATATTCATTCCATCAAGAGTAGATACATTAAAGTCCGCGTTATTGAAGACAAACTGTTTAATTGGCCCTTCTTTGAAAATAGGTTGAGCATTGACCACTGCAGACATCTCCAACATTTGAGCTTCATAGTAAAATAAGCAGAACCCCAAACTTGAAACGAGGTTTACCAAATTTTTGGATGCGTATTTCATGTAGAGTAGCAACGAGAGACTGTGTTCTTCTTCTCCTCCACTTTCTTTTTTTCCTTCATCATGACACGTTTCAAGAATGTAAGTAGTGACGGGCGAACGCAAGTTTCCGCATCCTTAAGAAAGTCGTCACCTGGAGGGGTAGGCTGACGTTTCGTACATCTGTTTATGCATATCCTGTCTTACGATTTCTGCTCCAGCTTTGACGATGATTTTCATACCAAGAATTCGGCACAATTTGATATTCAGTGTCAGTAAAACATATGAATGGAAGCTCATGTCGGTTGGTCCCCTTTGTTATTATAATACGATCCGCGTATCTGTTCAACAGTTGTCTCTTTATTATTTTGTTATTAGGTACCTCTCCTTTCACCACACTTTGCAGTTCTGGGATGATGAATTGACTGTCTTTATTTTTTTTACATACCTGCTAATACAGAGTTTCCTGCACTAGGTCTTTTCCCTTTTGGCAAAACAAAATTCAGGCAACAGTTGTGGTGGTATATTGTTTCGCTCCACGGGATCACTAATAGAGAAGGGCGATCAAGTACTTCTTTACCCCGCTTATCATTTCTTTTCAAACATGCTTCTTTACACATTTCTTGTAGTTATGCTAAAAGGTCGAACTGAAAGAATAGCTGTACGCTTGGTGTAGGCCTTCCTTGCTTCCTTCTTGTAGACATTATCATCAATTACTTCGGTGCACAGAAATCACTTTTTTCTGAAGTTAAACGTTGGTTGTAAAGATCTTAACTTTGATACTGATAAGCTCTGGTCACCTTTAAATTTGAATATCTCGAAAAGGACCAGCCGTTTTCGAAATATGAGCGAAAATTCAAAAAGAGACTCTGCGCATTCGCGTTCCCGACTTCGTAGGACTGAGAACTTTTGACACAATCATCCCCTAAAACATTCCAAAAATCAGAAATTCTTAGTCTCAGATGCCGTCTAGAAGCCTTTTTTTGAGCGTTCCTTGATTGGCCTAAAGTCAAAATTAACTCATAAAGCATCAAAATTCTAAAACGTTGATCTGAAAACTATAAACTTTAAAATCTTAAAGTTGCAAATCCCTAAAATTTGAGAATCGTGCAACATTGAACTTTAGAAATTTAAAATTGTGCGACAATCAGTCTTCGAAAACAATAAAATTCTAAAATATAGAAATCTGTAGTTCGAGAACTAAGACTCTTAGAACTTAAGACTGTAAGCATTGTAATTGTGGTAATTGATAAATTCCGTTTTGGGAAACTGAAACCCTTGAGATCTTGTAAAGATCGAATACTAGAAGTTTGAGATTTTTAAAAGTTGAAACTTTGAAATCTCAAGGTCCTGAAAACACAAACTCTGATGACCTTAAGTCTTGGAATCTTAAAATGACAAAAGTCCCGGAAGTCTTGCAAATTGAAATTGCAAAATTCTAAAACCGCCACAACATGATGACCTTAAAATCTTCCTTACTTAATTATCCGTGGTCTTGTACAGCATATCGCAATTTACCACATCCCATTTGCCATTTCTTCTTATCATTTACACCTTCTTCGTTGAGGTGCCTTTTTCCATCGCTATTTGCACCTGTCTATTTCATTATGATCTCGGACGTCCTCTCTTCCTTCTACTTCTTGGTGTCCATTTCCAAGCTCTCTGCGGTATTGGCGCTTCATACATCCTTCGCATATGTCCATACCAAAGCAGTTTTTGTCTTTCTAAATATTTCTTTATTAAGTGTCTCTTTTACATTTATTAGTTTTCTTATGTTATCGTTTCGAACTTTATCTCTTAGTGTTAGTCTACAGCTTCTTCTCCAAAACATAATTTCCATTGTCCCCATATATTAATCGTTAAGCAGTCTCATCCGCCTTAGCAACGGTTTTGCCCGTATCTCCTCCGAGCCCGAGGTGGCCCATTCGAGAGCGCAACCCGATCCACAATAGTTTTGACTCATTTGGTGTTTCAGGAATGACTGATCCTATGGAGATCGGACTTTGGTATGCGGGTGTGGTAGGAGGAAAGTTTGCAAAAGATGTGTGCGGAACAGAGCGTATTTTGTTTTCTTTTTCGGCAGAAATTCCGCATCTCTGGAGTGTTGGGAGGAAAAGCTCGCACAAGATGAGTGCGGGACCGACCGCCTTTTGTTTTTGTTTTGGTAGACAATTTGTATCTCGCAAACGGCTGAACCTATAGAGATGGGACTTTGGTAGGCAGCTGTACAGTAAACAACTTTCCAATATTGTTCTAAAGATTGGGCGTTTAGTTTTGTTTGTAACGTCGTCGTCTCATATGACTGAGTGCAACTGTCGCGTTATTGTTTTTCCTTTTTAAATTTTATTTATATCTGTTTAGTCTGATCCTGTGTTTATTAAAGTAACCCCCGAAGTATTTGTACTCGTTAGTTAGTCTTATGGAAATGTTGTCAATGTCTAGATCATCTGCGGTGTTTCCAATGACAATGTATTGCGTCTTATCTAGTTAATCTCTAATCCCCATTTTCCAAATTCTTCTTCCAGCTTTTTTATCATATAAGTGATGTCTTATTTGTCTTTTGTTAAAATTATTTGATCAGTTGCAAACAAAAGGCTATGGATGTAATTTTTGTCTATTTTTACTCCTATCATTCAACATTTCTTGTTCCAAGTTTTTAGGGTTTATCTGTATAAATTCTGCAACCTTGTCGAAAACCTTTATTTACTTTAAATGGTAATGAGTAGTTTTGTCCTGTTTTTATTCTCTATTCATTATCTTCATAGAGCGATTTTACGTCATTTATGTAGATATTGTATTATCTATTCTGTTCTCTTCCATTGCCTTTTATAAATTATTGAGTGGGACGCTTTCATAAGCCTTGCGAAGGTCTACAAATAC
>VTPC01091029.1:60661-72334 GCA_011009095.1 Ignelater luminosus | reverse complement strand
TGTCAGGTGGAGTAATGTATATGCAGTCGGGAACTACATCTTCATTCAATTCTAATAACTCTGCTGTGCTCAAAGGTTGTCTCCTGAAAAAAAGATACCGGTAGTGTCCAACGGGTCGTTAGCGACCCAAGCGAATTCAAACGTAAAATTTAACTAGAAATATAGGTTAGAATTTGTTGAGATCCGTATAGAGACTAAAACACAAGTGTTTAGTAAATATATATGTACATAAATTACGGCATAGACTAAAAATATACTACTTACCAGTATTTTCTTGTATCCATGCTTGATAATAAAATTGTTACACTGTTTAAAAGATTAATTTAAAAGGAAAACGTGACAGCTCCTTAATCTCACAAACAACAGTATAGACTGAGTATTTAGTAAGTACATTTTTCGCATCTGCAACCCAATCAACATCCAAGTTATCTTTAAAATCGAATGTAAAGGGAGTGGGTCGTTAACGACCCGTTGGGCATAAATGGGTTAAGTCGTTCGATGCATTATTTTGGTGTTAAGTTGCTTCGAAAATCGTAAAAAATCATTGCTCAAAACTCTTCTTACTTTTTTCAAAGCGCTATGTAAACAGAACTGGTTAGCTTGGGTACGAACTGTCAACTGAATTGTAGGTTAGAAACGACAAGGTTTTCGAATTTGATAATGGGACAACATTGGCATCACCGGAAGTACCCGATTGTAGAAATTTTTCCAACAAGTCTTGTAATTATTTACCTGCCATTATCGTACATATACAGGGTATTTTTACTGCATTTCAATTCCTGATAACTTGACATGTGGTATTTGTATTATTTAAATTACTTTTCTGTAAATTGTTTTTGATGTTATTATTTTGTCTCAATTTAATATTATGTTTCAGGTTGAGCACTGTTTCTTCACTTTAATACGTCGTTATTAAATTACAAATTCCCAACAAATTTTATAAAGCCATGTGGGAACTAAAGATTAGTAAGTCATTATATAACAATGAAACTTCCTTCAACAAATTATGTTGTTATGCAAAATTTAGAAAAAATATAAAACACTACTTTAAATAATATCAAGTACATTCTTAGTTAGTCATCAAACAGAGATACTACTTAATTACAAAATAATTAATATTAAGAGTTAAGTTAATAAAATCTATGATTCAATTAGAAAATTGGGTTAGTTCCCAATACTTCAAAACTATTTAAGTTAGTTATGACTGTGAGGTATGAAAACGGCTGTATTGTTATTTCCTTTTCTTTCTTGTAGAAGGTTATTTTCCTATTATTAATAATATTTAAATTGTCCTGTTGTAATTTCTTCCTGTTTAGTATTTTTATTGTTATATACTATTATTCTCTAATAATCTAACATAAGAAAATTGCAATTAATAAAAATGCAATAAGAATTTCTGCATTGCATTAAAAAAAAGATTGTACTTCATAAATATTTAATTAGTTACCTTGCAGTATCATCCAACATTCCTTTTTATAATAAATTAAATTTAATAAAAGTGCAAAGAAATTATAATATTTTTATGGGTCAAATGAAATGTTATTTTTATTATCATCCTATTATTATTTAATATTATTATTATTATTATTATTATTATTAGTAATGAACGAACGGAAGTCGTTAACGTATTCCCAAGTTCAAGATTAAGTTATGCGACAAGTGGTTGTCCATATTTTACTGCCAAGCTGTGAACATACAATGTTACGATCTCTTCTCCTACCCCACTAAATTAAATCAAGCAAGAAAAGGATAAGATTAATATTAATTCGTGTTTGAAACGTATTTGCTAAACATTTAGCGCAGCCGCGAAATAGCGCGCGTAAAGCGATAGCGCCGGATTCAAGCGTCGCCGTCGTCAGTTTGCGACAGACCATTGTTGCAATAAACTAAAAACCCATGTGGGTTTTTTGAACGACACAATAACAAGAAAAGATTACGAGTTTGCTATAATAAGTGTAAATGAAAATTAATTAATTTGTAAAGTGATTCTTTAAGTGTTCCGGTAGAGGGTGGATTTTACTAACTTAAATATTGAAAATATAAATTAAATTTTAAAATTAATGAACTTGTCCTATATTTGATAACCTCGAATAAGAGAAAAACACAGTGAGTGTATCAAATACTTGTATAAGCGAAGTTGATTATTAATTAAATTAATTACGCCTGTTTGATTAAAAACAGTTCAAGAAAGAACATACAGCTGGTGATATTAATTCCTATTAACTGATGGATGATAGAATTTCCAGGATAGATTTATTACAGTAAACATTAAAAAGTAAGTTGATTTTTTTCATTTGTACTCTTAAGAAAATATCTCTTGGAAAATATTAGAAGTAATTAGTAAAAAATGCAATAGGCTTTCAAATATACTATTCGTATTTAGGATATGTCAGATGAAATAAGTTGCCGGCATTGTTAATTTATTATCATTATCTATTAAAAGAATTAGCATTCTTGTTAAGGTCAATAGGGTAGTTGATTTCCAGAACGATGATTTTAATAGTTTTCGAAGTTTCTGTTGCGAATAATTAGAAAGAGTACGCCTTACAAAAAAACCTGTTGTTATTAAAAAAAACTTAACAAAAACTTGATTCGTAGACTTACTTGAGTAGGTTACAATTCTTTGTTCTATTATGTCATACCAAATACAAAGAATCGATTAAAAATTTAAGTCCCACACCTTTGCGTGTATTCCTTTTGGCCTATATGACAACTTATTTTAATTTTTTAAAATTCCATTTTATAACGTATACAATAGCATTAACATCAATTTATAATAATATGAAGGAGAAAGAAAAACACTTCGCAGTAATTAAAATATGAATTACGCATTCATTACATAGATTTATCAACGGTTAGATCAGTCCCAGTAGTAACCTTCGTTTTAGAGACACTGCAATTTAATGTCATACCAGCCTTACTTAGCATAGCCTTCTGAACACATTTTTAGAAAGAAAAGAATAAAACTTTTTGATAAAGTTATGAGCGTATACGTATACAAAAATTCTTTGGACACTATTTATTGTAATTTATAAGTATGAAAGAAAGATAGCCAACTTGATTTATACACACAATATTCTCTAGTAAAAACGTGTACATATATTTCATGAAAACTGCCTGACAGTATACGTCTTTGAAACTAACAAGAAGATTAAGATTAAAAAAGAGTTGAAATCTCTAAAGTTAAAATCCTATCTTATTATTGTTAATGAATGAGAAATCTACTGAACAAGCTTTTTTTATATTGTTAAATTCTCGTATATCACCGGTAACATCTTACACAATGCACAAATGGAATTTGCTTATAATCTTTTTCTATAGGAATGTCATTGCCCAAATGCTTACTGCATAACCAGTTTTGATTTTTGCCTCTAGCAAAATAAATATCTCACGGCTCATCATTAGTCATCATAACTTCTTTATGGTATAGATCTTTTCTGACACCAAATGAATGATTCACGTGCATACCTGCCTTTGCTAATATATTAAGCGAACCATTATCTGAAAAAACTTAAATAAATGCTTTTAGATTTAATAACAAAATGTAGTAATAGTTGATGCTCTTTTATTAAAATATGCGTATTAAGACGAACACTAACTTTCCTTATGGCAACACCATGTCAGACACGACATTACATTTTGTCTAAAATGAAGAAGAAAAGGTAAGTAGATTGCTCAAAAACTCAAAGAAGTTGTTTTTAAAATGACCCTTAATATCCTTCGCTTCTGCCAAAAATGTTAGTTGACTAATTAAGTTTCTAAATTATATTTTTGGCATAGCATCTCCACGTCTAATATGTACATTTAAGAAGTCTCTACTTAGTCACTCTTAGTCTATAACTCCATCCCCATCTCTTTCTAGGCTGGTACAACAATTGTCTAAATATTAAAAGTGTTGAGTTTATGTTGGCAAACTTAAATTCTGCTAGCCCAAATTCTAATTATCTGCATTACTTCAATTGCAATCGAAGGAATATTATACAGTACTCGTAGATAAATAGTGTGCAAAAGCTTTTTGGGCAGTTCTAACTTAAAGAAACTCAAGGAAACTCTTGTACTGCAGACGTACTTATTTTAAATCTCAAGCTTTGTTTCTTCTAATGCTTTTAGAAAACTACCAATAGCTTATTTGCAAAAAAACGTCATAAGATCATTCATACTCAAACTTGTTTAATTGTTGGTTTTTGGTTACATACGAGGTATGTGAGAAAAGTAATGAGACTGATTTCATACTAACCAAAGTCTTTATTTTTATCAAACAACAATGTTATCCCCTTCAAAGTAGTTTCCTTGGGCAGCTATACACCGGCGGAGTCGTTGTTCCCACTCTTGGTAGCAGCGCTGGAAGTCTTCAACTGGTATGGCTTTTAACTGGTCGGTCACAGTCTTTTGAATGTTCTCCAGAGTTCCAAAATGACGTCCTTTTAGGACATGTTTCAATTTCGGGAAAAGGAAAAAGTCACAAGGACTCAAATCAGGTGAATAGGGGGGATGAGGAACAACAGTAATGCTGTGTGACACGGAGCATTGTCATGATGTCTGTCAAAATTTGATGCACGGTGAAAGTGTTTAAATTTAACTGTTCACTCATCATCCTTATTGTTAAACGACGGTCTGATCTCACAAGAGCCCTCACACGTTCAACGTTTTCGTCAGTTTTTGAAGTTGAAGGTCTCCCTAAGCGAGGTTCATCTTCAACGTGTTCTCGGCCGTCCAAAAATGATTTGTGCCAGCGGAAAACTTGTGCTCTTGATAAGCACTGTTCTCCATAGACCTGTTTCAACTTTTCAAAAGTCACACTCGCGGATTCACCAAGTTTAACACAAAACTTTATTGCACAACGTTGCTCTAAATTTCGATGCTCCATTTCTGTAACACACAACAAAAACACAACTTCACTGATGGCGCTGTCAAAAATAATGTGTTAGCTGTACGGAGTTGTAACTCGGACTGAGGAAGTGGAAGCGATAAACAAACCGGTTTAGCACAGGCCGGTAGACACAACGTTGCCAGATCTCCCGCAGTGTTGCCAGTCTCATTACTTGTCTCACACACCTCGTATTATGTACTACATTTAGGATTTAAAACTACTCAGTATAGCTTTCTATTTAAGTATAATATTTCTCTAAATATTTAAAAACTATTTTTACAAACATAGGCGTGTTCACAATTTACAATTGAAGGGTTAACATAAAGTCTTTAGTAATCTCTTTAATTTTTTTCTTTATATTTTGTCAAACGTTGGCATTACAAAGACAAAAGAAAACGAGAAAGCTGGGCTACAATTTTCAAAATCTAAAAGTAGAATTAGTCTTATAAAAAATATACTACTCTTATGTGTAAATTATCTACTTTAAATAACTCAACTGACTCTTTGCTTTTTCTTGGAGCTAATATTATTAATATCAGCAGCAATCTTCTTGCGGATTATTAAGAAGTATAACAAGCCATTCAATAAGCTTTCCAATATTATGACAAAAGGAAATTAGTTCATTCGAAGAAAGAATACTGAAGGGTGCAAAAGAAAGGCGTTACAAACTAAATCTATCACACTCTTCAAGAAATAAACATAACCCAGGATTCGCTAAGTTAGTTTACTTCTAAAATTGACTGAACAATATCTTCAAATTATAAAAATCTTCTTTAAGATAAACCAGATTGCTTGCACCTGATTAGACGTTGTTTGATTAAGCTTAATCTTACACTGTCTGGTTATCTGTAAAACAGCAACAGAATCATTGAGACAATTTCAGCATATGATTATAAATCGTCTTCAAGCATGTAACCCACGTTTGAACAGTGAACAAATGAGGTATATTGAACAGGTGGTATATATTAGTCACCATACCTTTTTTTGGTTTCTTTCCAAAATTTGCTTACAAAGACTATTAAGCATTGAATTAGTTCAACTAGTTCAATCTTCCATTTATGGTCTTGGTGGAGTTTTAGCTCCATTGAGAAGGTTTGTTTGTTTGTTGAGTAGTTTGTTTTCCAAACTTAAAATCTGCAATGTTCAGATATTCAGTTTAGCAACATCATTGTTTCTTGCAAAATCCTAAAACACTATTCCTACTAGATCAACCTAGATGTTTTTTATCTTGTCTTCTTCTAGTCTGTTTGAATTGTCTCTTTTCACAGGTGGTATTTGCTGTTTTGGCCATATTTGGTTAATTCTTTCGTTAGTTAGGTTTGTCCAAAGTATCTGTTTTTCTACTGCTAAAAAGAATCTCTCGGTATCCTTTTTAAGTTTTTTACAGATCTTCATGTTGTCAGTTTTGCCTAAACGTTTGCAGGAGAACTCACTGAATCTGTTTACATACCCATTTGTCTCTCTTCCAATTAACTTTTTGTAGTACTCATTACTGGTTCTTGTTAAGGTTAAGGCTCTTCCATCAAACTATAGCTAGTTAAATTTAGAGTTTAGAATTGTTTTAAAATTTCTAATATGTTTGCTGCTAATATTGTTTTTGATAATGGTGTGTTTGGTATTATCATTCTAAGGATCTCGAAATGCAAAATTTTCTTTGATTACAAAGCTTAAATTGCTGTTTCCATTAAGCACCTATCCAATAAACGCTTTACTGATCTTGCTTGCTACAAGAAATAGCGAAGTGAAGAAAAGCTAACCTCATCCACGTCTTTAAGTTCAGATTAGGTTTCATTAGAATAATGATGACAAGAAATGAAAAAGACACAACACAAACATGTATAAGCAAGCAACATAAAATAATTTGAGGGTTTATGTTAGGTTAGGTTACAAACAGATTGAAAAACAAACAGTGTTTCCATGGTTTAAAAAAAATGAAAAATATAATTTAGACTACTTATAATGAATTTTTATATGTACGTAAAATCAAAAAATGTGAAATGAGTGGTTAAGATATTCTGTATCATAGAATTACTTTGTTTGTTAACACACCCATCTTTCCTTTAACGTCAGTTCCAGTCTTCCAATGATTTCCTTGATATTACAAAATATGATTGTTACATGTTTTTTCTCTTGTAATATTATTCATATATTTCTAAACAGAGTTTCCGTGGTTTAAAACACTGAAAAAAATTATTTACTCCCTGTCTCTACGTTCCTCCTCCGAAAACCCACCGACCTCCTACCAGAAATTATAAATTCAATGTTCAATACTCTCATGTTTAACTGTTGCCTCTGCTGCAAACACTTTTTCAGCGCATGGAAGGAGGCAACAGCCTTGATGACTTGCACTCACCATTCTATCATTATACAGACTCACCACCTTTTTTTTAAAGTCTTTGAGAAGATAGTGACAAATAGACTCTGAAAATTCCTAGATTACAAGAACTTTTTCCTGGAGCAAACATTACGTGTACCAAATCAAGACCAACACCAAGACCAATATACTTTACCAGGCAGTCAAAAAACAGCCGCCAAAAATCATTTGCTGCAACAATTCAAATTAAGCTTGATTTTAAATTGTTCACTTTTTGGGCTGCAAACAAACTCCCGGAGAAAAAAAATCAAAATTGAGAATATCTCTTCTAGAAAACTTTGGTTTGGACATTCAAGCAAAGTCCTTAGTATGAACTAACAAGGTCAGCATAAAAATGATTTTATGCAAGCTAGAAACCTTACAAAGATATAATTTGGGATAATGTGATTAACAAAAATCAACTGGACGTTTTTAAAATGTATCTTGAATATGATAAAAATGTTTTCGTAGTATGACAGTGCCATTCAGTATCAATTTGATGTGTTTTTGAACTTATGTCTTCCAAGAAAATCTGTGTATCTTTCTAAGTAGTTTCTGTAGTTAAGCAAATGACCATCTAAAGAAAAACACCCTGTATACAAGCAGTAAATTAAATACCCAATCTTCTTTCTTTAAATTATCAGATTTCTGTTGTTTATGTTGTATTCTTATTGACGTAAAGAAAAGCAGGCTGTTAGAGTTATAAGAGAATTTATTTGGCGGGCGGCCAATAATAAAGCGCATTTTGACTTGTCACAAAACAGAAAGTGAAATAAGATTTTTCGGAACAACTCTTTTGAGATGATTAAGAACTTTGAGGTTTACTTGAAGAACAGTTCAAACTGAAAATGTACGAAGAGATGATTAACGAATAACACCGACGCTTTGCTGGGATGGGCTGCTAGTCGACCAAAAGCGTATCTCAAACGTGATGTTGGAGATCTAAGCATGCAAAATTATTCCTTTCTCTTGATAAAGAAGTATATGGAGTCAATCTCGATTTTAAAAAATTGAATTGCTAATGTTAATGAAATTTTTTCTATGTCAAACAGCATTTCTTTGTTTTCTAAGCATTTTCTATGTGACAAATTCAACTTGACTGATTTGTATAGATAAGAGTATGGCATGAAAGCTTCCAAACGAAACAAGATTTGTTTATTTGATAGTCCCAAAATAAACTGAAATTTACGACTACTATATAACATTTAAATTGCAAATGCAATATATTCTTTTTAAACACAAAAATGAATTATATTATGTTTTAATAAGTCAATAAAGAGTGAGTATGGTAAGAACCACCATTACAAAAGAGAAATTATTATAAAATAACACTTAAAACAGTTTTAACTTTTTCCTACGTACATAATCAATCTCTTTCCTGAAATTTATGTAGATTAATTCAAATCTATACCTACTTTACATACATTAAATATACAAAACCTGGTTGTATATATCAAAATTGTCTTGACTTATCATTATCTATTACTCAATACAACACGTTTCGGTGTTTATCAATAGGAAAATGAAAAAACTTTATGGTTCGTTAAAGGTCACGAAAGTTCTATTCTTAAATTTATTTATACTGTAACGGAATTTATCTGTGGCTTATAATTATCATTTATCGCATTGCACTGTACGTGTTTTTATTTTTCCTAACCAAGAGATAACATGCAATCATACAAATTAAGTTTAAATAGGAATTAAGTTATAAGAGTTATTTTTATTATATTAAAATCTGGTGGTCGTGATAACGATAAGTAAAAAAGGAATTAATTCCATGCTGACCAATTTCTCATTAAAAATAGAATTGTTAGAAAAGCCTTGCACTACTTTGAAAAGAATCCTTTTTAAATTAAGATTTATTTCAGTTTCTAATTAGGGTAATGTATTCTGCAAATGCAACTAAAAATCCTGCTAGTGGTATTCATTACTGTACAATGATAAAATGATTTAAGATAATTCTTAAAAAGAAGGGACTATGTAATGGCTCAAGGACGTGAAGAAGGAAATAATAAACAACAGCATACTGCATGGATTATCTAGTAGATTTGATAATTATGATTAATCAAGCTCAAAATTCACAAAACCACATTTACTATAATTATACTTGTGATACGATAACGATTCTATCAATGCGGATGTTTATTTAAAATTACCTAATATGAATATTATTTAGAAGCAGTAAAAATTATTATTTATAATGAAAATACTACATACAGGGTATTTTTAAAAGGTTGGGGGTAATCACTAAGGAATATTTCTATCTCTAAAAAATATATCATCTCCATATAGTATTTATTTATATTACTGTTTCCAAAAAAAAATCAAAAGATTCGGAACATTGTTCAAGCTCAAAATTCTATTTTTATAAATCTATTGATATAAATTATTTTCATCAGGACTGCAAATAACGAAAGATTCTATAAGTTTCAAAAACATATAATGCTGATTCTTTGAAAATACACTGGCGAGCAAAAAATTTAGGTCACTTTGAAATTGTGTTGTTTTTTGCGTTACTGACTGCTTGAAGTCGACGAAGCATACTTTCAATTAATGATAGGATCACACTCTGATCGATGTTATTCCACTCCTGCAATAGCAATTCTCTCAGCTCAGCTGGTGTATGTCTTCGGATACGTTATCTTAACTCATCCCAGGCATGTTGGATGGGATTCATGTCTGGACTGAGTGCTGGCCAATCAAACCGCCTAATGCCCAACTCATCCACATATTCTCTGACAAATCTCGCCATGTGAGGTCTCGCATTATCTTGCATGAAAATGCCATGCTCGCCCATGGTGAGCATGAAAGGCATAACATGATCTTCTAAAACTTCCGTAATGTATCCGTGAGCTGTCACGGAGCCATTCTGTGTGAAAACTAACTCTGTGCGTGTTTGTGAAGAGATTCCTGACAAAACCATAACCGATCCACCGCCAAATAGAAGTCGCTCGTCAACATAAACTGCAGCATATCTTTCTCTTGGTCTTTTCCATACTCGTCGACGTTCGTCTGACCCATTGAGGCAAAAGCGCGACTCACCTGAAAACAGTACTTTGCTCCAGTCCTCATTATTCCATGCCAAGTAATTTCGGACAAAAGCCAATCATGCAATTCGATGCCGGCGTTGCAATGGTAGACCTGTAGCCATCTTTTTTTCTAACGGTCCATTCACTAATATTCACATCTCTAACTTCTTGGAGTTGATTTTGCAGCAAAACCGCAGAAGAATCAATAAACGGTCATCTTTTGGAATGGTGACTTTTTTTCGCCCGAATCTTGGTCTTCTGGTTATTAGGCCAGTCTTCTCAAAGCGCTGGTACACATTTTGTATTGCACATAGGCTTTTATCAACAATTCTTGCAATTTCACGTTATCCTCGACCATCTTGTATCAACATTACAATTCTTGCCATAAGAATAGAATCTAAAGGCATTATGACCTGTTAAATAAACATTACAAATACTACACCGTGCGACCGATAGGTTTTATAGAGAGAAATCAACGCTAAATTGAAAAATAGGCAAAACCATGGGAATCTTTAATTAAAGCAAATACATGCTACTTCATAAAAAAGTCGTAAATGCGGTGACACTACATGACAGATAATACATATGACAGATAACATTTCTCCGAAAACTAATGACTCAGCATCTATTAGTACAATGATTTACAATTTGCAAACAAGCTTAGAACATCACAATTTTAAAGTGACCTAAATGTTTTGCTCGCCAGGGGTACCTACACACAAAACAAACAATAAAAATTTCTTGAAACGATTTATTTTACATCACAAAACAGTCCTATTTTGATGAGAATTTCTTTTTAAAGATACAGGACAAGACTCTCCATTTTCAGATTGAAGAAAATAAAACTAAACTGAAAAAAGCTTAAGCTTTGCTGTTTCCAAACTACGCTGAGTTAGAATCTTCTCTCATTCACATATCCACTTTGGTTTCCTAATTAGGAAATTCTTTTACCTAGATTTGGACATCTCTAGCGGATAAACTATACTTGAAAGAAATACACACATTTTGTAAGCGATTGAACACAAAATAACAGTAAAGACATCAAACGATGCATTGATATATCTCGGAACTCTCCTATCCTCCCATTGCTTAACACATGGGCTAAAAGGTCCCAAGCCTAACAAATAGATGGCGCTAGTTCTATTGCAATCACCGCTTTTTCAGTTAGTACTAACCTTCAAAAGACAGCTGTTAAAATTTCATGATATTCTATTCATTATTTTGTGAGTTATTGTGCTAAGAGTGACGCTACTTTTGTTATTTTCAAAACAATGGATCAAAAACAATTTCGTGTTTTAATTTTACACTGCTTCTTGATGGGAAAAAATACCGTTCAAGCGAAGGAATGGCTTGAAAAGTGTTATGGGGACTCCACTCCATCAGAAACAACAATACAACGTTGGTTTGCTGACTTCAAACGT
>VTPC01091029.1:50084-60561 GCA_011009095.1 Ignelater luminosus | reverse complement strand
GATCGTCATCTGAGTGGACAGCAACTGGTGAACTTCGTCCAAAGCGACCGAAAGCACAACAATCGGCTGGAAAGGTTATGGCCTCGGTATTTTGGGATGTGCGTGGTGTATATTCATCGACTATCTTGAGAAGGGAAATACCATCAACAGTGAATATTATATAGCGTTATTGGAGCGTTTGAAGGCCGAAATTGCAAAGAAACGACCGCATATGGCAAAGAAAAAAATTTTGTTTCATCAAGACAACGCACCGTGTCACAAGTCAATCAAAACAATGGCAAAACTACATGAATTGAACTTCGAATTGCTCCCACATCCACCGTATTCGCCAGATTTGGCTCCCAGCGACTACTGGCTGTTCGCAGACCTAAAAAAAATGCTTGCCGGTAAGAAATTTCGCTCGAATGAAGAGGTTATCGCTGAAACTGAGTCCTATTTTGAGGCAAAAGATAAATCGTTCTACAAAAGTGGTATTGAAATGTTAGAGCGGCGCTGGAATGATTGCGTTATTCTTGATGGAAATTACGTTGATGAATAAAGCTAATTTTGAACAAAAAAAACCGTGTTTTCTTTGTTAGGCCTGGGACTTTTCAGCCCATGTGTTAAAAAGTAAACCTCAAATTTTGGCAGGAGACAACAATAGGCAGGGATCTTTAAAACTAGCGCCTTTGGCATAGACTTCTATTCTAGGCAGTAAAATTCTCAAAGATTGTATGAACTAAGCGGTCCCAAAATTGATGAGGATTTGAAAAACGTGCAAGGTCAAAAAAACTCGATTTTGAGAATCTTCGCTCACTTGCTCTGTACTTTTAATTCGGGATAAATTAATGATCTCTCAAACTTGAAAATAGCCGGTTTGGGCCGACAGGCCCAACCTAATTTTGTTTCAAGGAGAAATATGCTAATGACTTCAAAACTGTTAAATACTTAGCTTTTGTTCAAATTGTTATAATAACAAAATGCTACAAAAGTATAATAACAAGTAAAACTCACTAATTTCTTTCTGCTTGCTTTTCTGCTTGACACACGTAATTGCAATATTGCAGCTGCCTTTTTTTTTCTTAAATAACAAAGTGTCGCATTAGGCGTGTTATATTAAATTTAAAAAGACATTTTAATAGACGTTTATTGAAAAATGAGAAGAGACTTAAGATGAAGATTACTAATGGTTGCCATGGAAGTTAAGCAGATGTTTATTTTAATCGACGCGACGGCTTAAAAGATCGCTCATAATACGACCCATTGTCGTTAAATATTAGAACTTTTTTACCTAACAAAATATTAAGGACTAAAAAATGTATCTGTTTTAGTATTCAAGAAAAATGAAGGTAAACAGAATTTCTCTATTTTCACAGATATTTCCACGATATTTTTAAATTTATTATTCTTTTAGAAATATTTTGTTACCTCTACTAGAACCAAGTTACACAAGAATATTTACAAATGATTCTTCTTTGTAACTGCCGTAGATGGGAAACATATTAGAGTCTTGCTACCAAACTTTATTTATTTGGAAGGTCTACCTAATCATTTTTATTTTGTCAGTTTTTTATTATTTCCAAATCCACTTGCGCAATATTTTTTATCTACAGTTGCTCAACGTGAAAGTCAGACAATTAAATATAAATAGATTTTCTCTAAAAATTACAACAAAGATTTTGCCTGAGAAATAAAATTATCATACTTATGGATCAATAAAGGAGCCAGCATTAGATTTGTTTGAAAATAACAAAATTAATTTTCTTTAATCATAATCATTATAGAATATCAAAGCAATGATAGCAAATTTAACATCAAAATGAAACTCGGACGGTTTCGATAGCTTGTCTTATCTAGCCGGTGTGCACGGCAAATTTTCGATAATGTTGAAAATTTTAGTTCAAACTTGGTTTCTACTACAAACCGTCTATATTAGTGTAGTTTTACAAAAATGGGAAGACAACGTGGTCAAACGTCTATTTAACTAAGAGAATTGGTTCTGAAGCATCATAATAAGGGTAAAACAGTTAGGGAAATTGGAGAAATAGTTGATCGTAGTCATTCTACAGTTCGTGATATCATAAGCCGGTTTACGAAATTTAATATTATAGCAAATAAACCAAAAAAGAGTGCGTGAAAAATATTTAATGAAGCGGACGAAAGATGGATCATAAGCCAAATAACGAAAAATCCGAAATTGAGTGCTCCCAAACTGGCGGTCGAAGTAGAAAAATATCTTGGTAAAAAAGCACACCCCAAAACTATAAGGATTATTTTAAGGAAACATCAATTTAATGGACGAGTTGTCCGAAAACAGCCATACATTAGTAAAACAAATAGAATTAAAAGATTGAAGTTTGCTAAGGAGCACTCAAATAAAGATTTTTCCTTTTGGAATCGGGTGTTATTCACTGACGAAAGTAAAATTAATATTTTTGGGTCTGACAGTAGCACCTACATCTGGAAGAAAGCAAATGAAGAGTTGCGGCGGCAGAATTTAAAGCCGACCGTCAAACACGGTGGAGGATCGGTAATGGTATGGGGCTGCATGTTAGTTGCTGGTCCTGGAAAATTACAAATAATTGATGGAATAATGAATAAGGACGTGTATTTAGCAATTTTAAAAAAGAATCTTCACGAAAGCGTACAAAAATTAGGAATCAGTGATGATTTTTATTTTTATCAGGACAACGATCCAAAACATAAGGCTTATAAAATACGGTCTTGGTTGCTTTATAGTTGCCTGCATGTCTTGGAAACACCTCCACAGTCTCCTGATATTATTGCTATAGAAAATCTATGGAGCTATTTGAAAACACAGGTGCAGAAACACACTATTTCTTCAAGAACAGGCCTAAAAAGAGTAATTCTTGAAGAATGGAAAAAGATACCTTCTGCCTTATGTGAGAAAATAGTTAGATCAATGCCCAAAAGATTAGAAAGTGTCAAAAAGAGTAAAGGCCTTCCCACAAAGTATTGATTTTAAAATAATTGATTGTTATATAAGTTTTAATTATAATTTCTGTGATTGTCCGAGTTTTATTTTGATATTAAGTTTTTATTTAATTTAGAATTAATTATTTTTTTACTTTATTTTTTGAATTTATTGATTTTTCTTTTATTAAATGTATACAGTAAACTGCCATTTAATAGAGTATCTACTTTATTTCAATTTATTGTAATATTATTTTTTAATTTATTAATAATTATACATTTTCATAACAGCGTCCGAGTTTCACTTTGAGCAACTGTATTTCCTTCTGCTATACCTTATTGCAAATAAGTCACGTGTAAACTAGTGAATGAATAATTGCTCGAAATAAGGTCAGTTTCGTCAAAGTATCTTTACTGAATCAATGAAACGTAATAGATAACGACAAAACATCTTTTCACTGAATGTCAAGAATTACTCAAGTGACTGATTACATTGAGAATCCTTCTTTTAAGAGGAAACATGCTGGAAATGATGGATCCTATTAATAGAAACTTATAAAAAATAATGAATTAGTTAATTAATTACAAAAGATTTATGCGTAATAATTAAATGTAAATTATTTTTTTAAAGAATTAATAAATCAAGTAAAATAAAGCAAATAAGAAAAATATTCTGTCAGATTTTTTTTATCTTGCTGAATCAGGAAAAAAATCAACACAAAAAATATAAGGATGAAAGAAGCTCCTGTTTCTCGATATTCTTTTGACTTGTAAATTTTCTGCTTTGGTTACCGGAAATTTCTGTACTAAAATATACATTCGGTTTTCAGGATGGTTCTTGATACCGGCAAATACACTTCGTTTCTACGCAAGAATTATTTGCAAAACATATCTACTACCGACAATATTTTTATTTATTAACGTTCTGTATCTGAAGCTTTACCCATAGTAGGTACTTCTGCAGGATTTATGATTGTTTCACATACGATTTCAGTCGAGTTTTCTACACGTACACATAGGTAGATAGGTAGTGTTATAGTGTATGGCAGCAATAAACAGCAAGCGATGTAGTATTTACATGCATGGCTTTTATTGCTGTGATATGTAATATTTTATGAGTTATGTTTGTCCGATATCATTTA
Organism: Ignelater luminosus; assembly: GCA_011009095.1. Classification (NCBI taxonomy): domain Eukaryota; kingdom Metazoa; phylum Arthropoda; class Insecta; order Coleoptera; family Elateridae; genus Ignelater; species Ignelater luminosus. The sequence goes on along the minus strand of VTPC01091029.1, from coordinate 56,506 downwards.
CGTGTTGTGATAATTTATAAAAGTGGCAAATTTGTGCAATGATTATAAAAAAATAAACAATGTCGAATCAAACTTCTAACACACACAATTTGTTATTACTTACTTATAACTTCACTTTAACACATTATACATAATCTCCTTGAAATGAAAGGTATAATTTATACAACCGAATCTTGAGCCAAAATCAAAACTCGTTAGGTTTTGGAAAATTATGTTCATTTTCCAGTTGAAAAATTAAAGAGCTCTGAGGTTCTAACCGAACCACTGTGCGGTGGTTGCAGTATCTGTATAGAAAGTTAGAGTGTGAGAGACTGTGGGATACAGGACGTTCAAGTTTACTTAAGACTGTAATTTGTTAACGATATACATGTTACAGTAATAGTCTTCTAACAATTATACAGACTGTTACTTAATGTTATGTACTTATTTTAATGGGTGATTCTTGGGCCAATTCTAAGTCGAAAAGTTCATATAAATGTATTTCCTAAAACGCTTGGTGTTCGGTTTTGAAAAGCAAACTTTTTAGACAAATTGTCAAAACACTAGATAAGAATAGCTGACTTAATTTTATGTAAACAGTTCCACTTAGCAACAAGTTGCAGATATCCATGTAATGAGTAATCTTGGTAAAATTTTAATTATTTTCTTTAAAATGGTAAGCTATACAAAAAAAGTGAAAGAGGCTTTCTTTGTTTATAATTGAAGAAGTAATGGAACATCGTAGTTAGTGGTTTATTAATTTATATAAAAAGATTCAGAACTGAATATTAAGTCTTGCTGACAAAGATTGATAATCAAAGTATGTTAGTAATTCATGATATTTGTTAGTTATGACAGGCTTTCTTATTCAAAAATTGCAGTATCTCAAAAACCTTTTTTGCGCTTTTTCGATTTTTAAATTAAGATATAAATACCGCGCGTTCCAAATTACAGCTCCGTATTCTAATCTTGTTCTAACAAAGTAACTAAATAATAAATGGAGCGTCTCAATATTTACAAAGTGTTGGGAATTTCTTATAATGAAACCTAGCTGCTTGAGCGCCGAATTTACTACATTTTCTATGTGACAATCAAAACTCAGCAAAGACGTAAAAGTAATATCCAAATCCTTGCAAGAATGAGTGTGCTCCAGATCTATAGAATTCATTGTGTAATTGCAGATTATGACATTGCGCTTGCTGCAGTAAGTCATACACTGGCATTTGCTTATATTAAAATGTAATTGATTATTAATTGACCATTGGTGGACCCGTTTCAAATCGCTCTGCAAGTTCCTACAATTATCAGCAGCTTTAATTGCAGTATATAATTTAAAATCATCTGCGAAAAGCAGTTTACAGGACGATTTAACTGAGTCACCAATGTCGTTCACAAATATCGTAAATAAAACAGGACCCAAAACTCTACCCTGAAGTACTCCCGATGTTGGTCTGAAGATACATGAACTGAAACCATTACATGAGACATATTGAATTCGATTAGATAAGTAAGTTGATAGAAGGTTTACTAAAGAGTTATTAAAGCCAAAAAGAGATAGTTTCTGAAGCAGAAGGGAATGATTGACAGTGTCGAAGGCCTTAGAGAAATCGGTGTAAATTACATCTACATTAGATTTTTTGTTTAATGCGTTCGACACATATTGAGTGAATATTGCTAAGTGTGTAATAGTCGAACGTTGATTTACAAAACCGTGTTGATCGGGTGATAATAAATTTTCAATTTGCTATCTAAATGTATTATGAAGTACAATTTCGAATAATTTTGAAAAAACACTCAGCAGAGAGACAGGTCTGTAATTTTTTATATCATCTCTACGCCCTTTCATAAAGATTAGATTAACTTTGGCCTGTTTCCACATTTCCGAAAAGGTTTCTGATTGGATAGTTAAGTTAAAAATGATGTTCAGTGGAATACATAGAAATTCAGCACAGGAACGTTATCTGAACCGAGAGAGCACGTATTTTTTAAATCTGTAATGCCCTTAATTATATCTGCTTCAGAAACTTGCGATATACTAAAAGTGTTACCAACATTGGATGTACCCTCATAGCTAATGTGATTAATGTTGCTGTTCTGAATGTACTATTAAAATAATCCGCAAAACCTTGCACAATATTCGTCCCCTGCCTCAACTCGTTATCTGTTTGATCCTACATTTAGGTATGGGAATAGTTGAGATACTGTTCCTAGTTTTAATGTGATTCCAGAACTGTTTTGGATCGTTCTTAATATTAGATTCAGATAATAAAATGTATTCCTTATATGCATTATTTATCATTTTTTCTTACATCTCTTCTAGTTTGCCTATAAAGCGCCAAATATCTGTTGTCATTGTGTAAACGATGTAGGTTACGATATTTATTCTTAAGAGTAATTTTTTGTATAAATGTTTCTAGAATACTAAATAGGATATCTTGATTTGCGCACTTTTGTTTTTAGAATACATATATCAAACACATTGTAAATTATTTCATAAAATTTTGAAACAACACAATCTAAATAATCTATTTGATGAAGAATACTCTAATCCATATGGCTCATTAAGTCATACAGTAAGTCAAATGATTGTTATTATATCAAGAATTGCTGTGGTGTTTACAAGTTCTACAATTAGATTAATTGTAATATTAATACTAGTAAGGAAATTAATTAGGAAAATAAACGTAATTTGCAAAATAAAATACGTGAACTCAAGCTTGATGTTTTTAATTAGGATGAAAAAACCAAACAAACCATCGTCTTTGCGTAGTCTTCAAAGTAAAATCATTAACTCATTTTCCACAAACGATTCTAATTATTTTTATTTAAATTAATTTTTCCTACAAACTTAAAACAAGAAATATTTAGTTACCAAATTAAGGAGGGTAGATTTAAGAATAATATTTAGATTCTATTTACTTTCCTAATTGGTTTAGTTATTGGACGACATGGTTGGCCATTAAAATTGTCTACGTACATCAAATCTATACAGGGCATCCCAGAACTCATACCCAGCCGACAGGATAGCTTCCTTATAAAAAAAAGAAGCTTATCAGGTGTTATCAAGGTAACTGCTTCATATAAACGTGTTATAGCATCTTCAGGTCTATTTATAGTAGTTCCAAAGACTTTTTCTTTTAAAAATCTCCAGAAAAAAGATCGGGAAACCTCAGTGGCTAATTTTACTGTTTTTGGCAATATTTAGTTAGTTACGGAAATCTCAAAATTTTTTCACTTTTTATTTTCTACTTATTTCTTTATAAGGAGGCTTTTCTCGAGCTTGAGTTATAATAGCCCAGTGGTTGGGGAGTAAAAAAAAGTCAAATTCGGACTTAATTAGGAGAAAACTGGAAATTGTTTTAATCCCTTCATTATACGAGGTATGTGAGAAAAGTCATGAGACTGATTTTATACTAACCAAAGTTTATATTTTTTTCAAACAACAATGTTAACCCCTTCAAAGTAGTTCCCTTGGGCAGCTATACACCGGCAGAGTCGTTGTTCCTACTCTTGGTAGCAGCGCTGGAAGTCTTCAACTGGTTTGGCTTTTAACTGGTCGGTCACAGTCTTTTGAATGTTCTCCAGAGTTCCAAAATGACGTCCTTTTAGGACATGTTTCAATTTCGGGAAAAGGAAAAAGTCACAAGGACTCAAATCAGGTGAATAGGGGGGATGAGGAACAGCAGTAATGCGTTTTGAGGTCAAAAATTCACTGATCGAAATTGCTGTGTGACACGGAGCATTGTCGTGATGTTTGTCAAAATTTGATGCACGGTGAAAGTGTTTAAATTTAACTGTTCACTCATCATCCTTATTGTTAAACGACGGTCTGATCTCACAAGAGACCTCACACGTTCAACGTTTTCGTCAGTTTTTGAAGTTGAAGGTCTCCCTGAGCGAGGTTCATCTTCAACGTGTTCTCGGCCGTCCAAAAATGATTTTTGCCAGCGGAAAACTTGTGCTCTTGATAAGCACTGTTCCCCATAGACCTGTTTCAACTTTTCAAAAGTCACACTCGCGGATTCACCAAGTTTAACACAAAACTTTATTGCACAACGTTGCTCTAAATTCCGATGCTCCATTTCTGTAACACACAACAAAAACACAACTTCACTGATGGCGCTGTCAAAAATAATGTGTTAGCTGTACGGAGTTGTAACTCGGACTGAAGAAGTGGAAGCGATAAACAAACCGGTTTAGCACAGGCCGGTAGACACAACGTTGCCAGATCTCCCGCAGGTTGCCAGTCTCATTACTTTTCTCACACACCTCGTAGGTGTGGACTGAACATACTAAGTTTTCCCCCTCCTGCTAGGTGAGCTTTAGCCGCTACGGGCCAATTAATAACCAAAAAGGCCATTTTTTTCATAATTCTAAGTGCATTTTAAAAATGATTCGTAAATGATGAAAAGTATTGTTTGTTACTTCGAGTATTTTATTAGAAGTATGAAGTAGCATTTAATATGACGTAGTATTATTATATAAAGAGAATAAAAGTACGAATGACAAGGAAAGAAGTTGAAGATAAGGGAGAAGGAGAGGAGCGAACAAAGAATATTGCAGCATCCTAGTTCCTAGAGGAATGCAAGGTCAACCAGTTGCCACTTCTAAACCCAATTGACGTATTCCTTTTGTACTCGCCTTTCCTCCACCTTAATCCACCAGCTCTTTTTCGGTACCCACTAGCAGTTGCAAATCAAGCTAGTAAGTGTAAAGGTAGAGTTTGTACTGTCTTTTTAAGCTTCTGTATCATTGTTTGCGTGATTGACGTATTTGTGAAAAACATGAGTCATTTGTGTATGATTTGTGATAAATCGTTGAGTGTAGGAGAGATTACTAAAGTGAAAGAACGTGGAATCAAGAGATTTGTTGAAAGCAGCCAGAGAAGGGGAGATGGAAAGCACACGAAGTTTAGAAAGCTGAAGGCGGTCCAACTCCATATTAAATGCCAAAAATCGTACACCAGAGAACAAAATGTTATTGCTGCAGCAAGAGGCAAAGCAAAAGGTTGGGTAACACCTGTGAGATTGTTTGAGATGTCTTGCCTGAGTCACCCGTTAAGCCACAGTTCTGCCTGGATCGTTTTCACAGTTCGTCTTTGATAATGCAGATGTGAATGTTGACACTTTAGATGGATCGAACACTTTGCATGCGATGGGAGGAATTCAGCGTGTGACTCCTTCAGCCACTGCTTATTCAGATCGAAATATTGAAAGGCTAAAAAAAACTTCCGACAGTTAAAGTCATCGGGGAATTCGCTGCTATCCCACTTGTACCATTTCAGAAAACACATGGACTTAAAAAATGAGGTGATTCAGTACCTAGATAAAAAACACTCTATCTCACATGCTGTCACAGTTTTGCGAAGTGACTTTGCATGGTTACTTGCAAAATGGAACGGATTGAGTGTTGCAGGATGGAATGGTTTCATGGAGAAAGCCACTTCTGCCAATGCTTACTCAAAATCGCGTATTTTGTATTTGCCCTTCATCAACGCTCCACCAAGCAGCTATGAGACCATTCATACAGCACTCCTCACTGCCAACGAGAACTGTGGGTCTTTAAATTAAACTGCTGTATTGTAACATTTGATCAACCTTTATACATCAAAGGCCGAGAAATTGTTGCTTTAAATCCTGAGCTAAATTCAGTTGTGGTAACGCTTGGTGGTTTCCACCTCATCATGTCTTACTTGGGTGCCATTGGTTATGTAATGGATGGTAGTGGCTTACAAGATACGCTGAACGTCATATATGAGGCTGGGTCTACTGACAAAATGTTAACGGGGCATGCTTATTCAAGAGCTGTTAGGGCTCATATATTATGTCATCTGGCAATTACCAAAATAATCCTCTCCCAAATGATTATAACTACAGAAGAACATGCAGCAATTGTGAGGGTTCTTTGCAACATTGAAAAAACTTACGAATCAGACCCAACTATCACAAGTTTGATAAAAAAAGTTCACACAAAAATTGAGTGAACTTGAACAAAATGGACCCACATCTAAACTGTGGGTTCAGTATCATCGCATGGTTACCATACTGAAGCAATTTATACATGCAGAAAGAAGTGGCAATTGGGATCTGCATCTTAAATTCATACAAATGATGCTCCCCTACTTTCATTCCAGTGGTCATTTCTTGTACGCCAAATTGTGCCACCTTTATTTGCAAGATATGATTAATCTGAAAGACAGACTTGATCCGAATGAGTACAACAAATTTGTCGCTGAAGGGTTTTTCACAATTAGACGCTGTGATAATTTTGGTGTGGTCTGTGGTCAGATATGACTATAGAGCAAACCCTCATGAGATCCATGAAGACTACAGGAGGGTTGACCCAAGGACAAGGCATCTCCGACAGTACAATGGCTAAGTGGATTCTCACCATGCCTATTCTTGTACAGGTTGCTCAGAAAATTGAGGAATTTTGTAATTTAT
>VTPC01091029.1:26465-47084 GCA_011009095.1 Ignelater luminosus | reverse complement strand
TTTTTGTTTTTTTATAATAAATACTTTGTATAATAAGACCTAAAACCTGGAAGTTTAATTTTTTTTCCTGCATATTTCAAACTTATTTTTAATTTTTGTGCTATTTTTTAAGCTTTTTTCCTTGAATTTTTACGCGTTTTTAAGAAATTTTTTATGCTAAAAAATCCGCACCCTACTTATGACGGTAGGAGGTTCCGTTTCAGAATAAAACGTTCTGTTCTTAAACTTGACGAGGTGGGGAGAAAAAAACAAAATCAATTTGTACGAGACTTGCACTAAGTTACTATTTAATACCTAGAATGGCTAGTCATTTGTGGTATCTTTTACTTCAGTTATTGTATCGTAACCTCCTTAGTGCAGATGTCAAATCTTGTTGTTCTAACTCTTATGGTCCTCGTGTTATAAATTCTTTTCTGTGTAGATCTGGGCTCTCTTTTCTTGCTATCCTTCCTATCCACAGCCTTCTATATTTCGGAGACTTAGCTTCATACATTCCTTTTTACCTAAGCTACCTTTCAGACACCGAGAAGGAAGATAACGGTTCGAGATCCTTATTGAATCACTGTAGAATTATACAACCAAAGATTTTCTAAATTGCCTAACAGTTTTTGATAATAATTTGTCTAGAAATTATGTTTCTACGACTATGATGGCAAGATAGAAGAATGAAAGATAATCCGTTTTGTTTAAATTCGCAAAATTGAGCACTATGCGCCGACATGACTGGTGCATCACCTCAATAGTCTGGTTTTCCTTTTTGGATCTGCACTGACTTTGCGCACTTTCAAAAGTGAGGAAGATCCTTAGGACATATTAAAAAGAGGGATCTTTGATTGATAGTTACACGATGCAAGAAAATACAGTTAGTAGAACGTCGGATTTGAATTATTTAAAATTGACAAGGAACCAAAAATTTTCAAATTGGCTAGAAATGTAACAATTCGTTGTTGTAGGTATAAAATTTTTAAAAATTGTGTAGATCTATCGCTTAAGGTGGTTTATTTGGATAATAAATAAAGGTACTTCCTTAAGATGTTAAAATTATCAATATTTCTCTACCGGTTTTGACTATTTGTCATTATCAGTTTACCACCTAGATAATTTTTCTCCTGATGATGACGAATAGTCAAAACCGGTAGAGAAATATAGATAATTTTAACATCTTAAGAAAGTACCTTCATTTATTATCTAAAATTCTTAAATAAAACATGCACCACAGATGGCCTAAAAAAGATAATTTAACTTCTTCCTGTGTCTTCGATTATTCAAGATATCTGATAAAAGAATCTAGGGTTGTCAACGTTTAATACAGCCTAAATAGTTCATAGACATTGAAAAAACACCTGCCATTGTATGTCTAGCGCTGCGTCTTAATTCTTTTGATGCAGGACTACCTTTACAATTGTAATTACAACTCTTGGCTGGTTGGCACTTCTTGAAAGACTTTTAGCCTGCGACTTATAAACTACCTCGTTTCATGAACTAGATCTAGCCATAGGCACAAAAGTTAGTATTTTAATACTTTCATAATAGCACGATTTCCTGTGTGATCATTCAACGTACCACTGTATACCATAGATCTTCTTGAACTATTGGCATGTTTGTACTTTGACAAGATGAGTGACTGTACTTATCTACCTTATCACAATATCTTTGTCTACTTATCTTTAGGGTAAGGATTTAATTTACCTACAAAAACTGTTAGGCTTATTCCAAAAGGTATTGGTTTCCTATAGCCATCTGTTTCTGAAACCTGGTGCTTGTTTGGTTTTAACAGATCTATCCTAGTTTTTGATTTTCTCTTAAACATTGTCTTATTGAGGCTCAATCAGGTATTTACACAGAAGTACCAACTTCCTGTTTAGTTATGGAAATTGGTAAATTGTTGCTTCATCGTTAATGTAGAACTCCTCAACAAAAAGTTTTTCAGGCTGCTTTCATATTTTGTACTTGCCCCTCTGCCAATTCCTGAAAAACCGAGGACAATGAAAGCATCCCTATTTGGTAAACTAGCAAAGATATCTTCTGGTATCGGAAGTGGACATGGATATAATATATTTAAAATTATTTAATGTTAAAGGAAAACTTGAACAGCTCTTCACATCTCCATCCAATGTTTTACTTTTAATTTTAGGCATATGACGTGAAGTATGCTTTTCCTTACAACAGACCCGGTATTATCTTTAATACTTAACTTTATCTCAAAGCCCTGAATTGCACTACACAGTTTCAAATAAAAACATTAATTTGGTTTTAAAACCAATCTTATTTACTGGCAAAACCTTTTTGCCAAGCAGGAGATAGAACATTGAGCCAATTTCGACCTCGTATGGTTAACTGATAACTACTACCATTACTGCTGTCGCTAACCGTCACATAGATTCTAAATTTACCTAAAGCTTTGACATCTTAGCCAGAAATAACATTTAATTTATAAAACACCGAATTTAAAGACATGTTAAGTATTTTTTGAACTTTTCCAAATGACAACTGATTTACCGGCTTCTGGGTCAACCTCAAAAGGTAGTATTTTGCTTTCTAGATTAAATGTATCTTAAACAAACTTGCAACATTTACATTAATATTATTTAAAGCAAAAGCAAATCGCTATAAACTGCATTACACTTTCTGTTACTGTTACTCATTAAATATGACTTCTTTGGACATAAGCGTTTGATATGCCCAAATTGACAATATACATAACACTCGCATTTTATAGCTAGACATAGATCTTTTGGGCGATTTCCCGCACACTGTCCAACTTCCTGTACCCTGCTGCTGTTACTATCATCTAGGCCTCGAGAAATTCCTGGAATACTTTGCTGATGACAGTTACTCTCTCAACACAACGTTTTAACTTCTTCTTTTTAGACATTATGGGTTACCTTATCCATGGTTAGATTTGTGTCTGCTGCCTCCATATTTGTTGAAATATCCACTACCATTTCATAATTTAATTCCTTCATTTATCTTCCTTTAAGGTATAACAAAACTTGTATGTCTTGGCTGATTTTCTTAATATCATCACATAAGTTGCTGTCATCTTGCTTTCTTTGACGAAATTCGTACCTTCCAGCTATTTCTGATTCTTCGTATGATATGGAACTCAACTCATATACCCTATCTCTTTGGCTTTCAACTCTTCTGGTATTTGCGAGTCTACCTGCTTTTATAGTTTTTGTCAACAAGAACACTTTGATTCAACATACATACATATACGTCATCAAGGTTATATATTTCTTTGAGTTTTAGAAAAATAAGTGACATCTTCTCAGCATTTTTGGAATCCAGTCTGTATCCTTTGTTTACCAAGTCTAATAGTACTGATCATGAGTAAATAAGATCTATAGTTAGACGACGATGGGCTTATTGGTTTAATTAATTAATTAATTCATAATTTATTCGAGATATTCCCAAGATACAATTTGGTAATGAATTTATCACCACAACCTTTCCAACAATCAACAACTGATTGTTTTACATGGAAGATGTGGGTGGCCTTTTTTCATTTTCAAGTATTGAAACTTTAATTCCCTTTTATAAATCAATAGTGGTACTTCAAAAAGAATTCTTAGATATTTAATACTGTTGCGGATCTGCCAGTAAAAACAATAATTTTACTTTTAAAATAGGCATAGCTATGATGGTTCTTTCATACACCATACACCTTGATCTATTGGTTAGATTGCACCCTTACAAGCGTTTCTAACTATCCCTAATAGTCACAAATCTTCAATTAATTGTCAAACTTATTTTGTTTAATGTTTATTCTTGATTTTAAATTAGTGAATTTATTCTGAATTTTGTTATTTTTAAAATTCTTAACACATCCACAAGTTCCCAAACTTTCTATAAATTCGATTGTGATACAGAATCGGAAGATATTCGTGATATTGATTTGTATATAGAGTTTGGTGTACCAAACAAAGTTTTCTGAGTTTCAATGCAGTAATTTTAAAAATGAAAACTTAAACTCTTTATATTCTTTTTTTTACATTTTAGTTAGCAAACAGTTGTCACAGTTAAAAAGTAATAATTTAGGAAAACATACCTGTAATTATGGATTTGCAGTATTTGTAATTTACATTTTTTGTTTTGCTAAATCTTGCAATGTTATGAAACACGCAAATGAATATTTGAATATCTCATAGTAGGAATTAATAAAGATGCTAATAAATCATTTCAAACTTCAATGTGTAAATGACCTTATATGTCACCTTTACACGAATGAAACAAAAGATTTTGTTAATTTTCTTATTTAATGTGTATGTCTTTCAATTTTTTAAACATAGAAAATGTGATTTGTTGGTTGTAAATTATATGATTGGAAAACTATTTTACTACAGTAAAGCGTAAACTCAAAAACCACCCGAGGATAGAAACACATCAATTCTTCAATACCACATCTCTTTGTTGAAACGTTCCAAAACTTATTTCCTGAGAATTCTTGGCATTAACTGTGATTTATCTTTTTAACGGCTTTGGATCAATAAATGTTGAATTACTGTGTGAACTATGTTAAAGAAACCGTAACTGTACATAAACGTCGATGTCGTATGTTGCAAGACAAGGATATTCGATAAGCCCGCAGATTCTGAAGCTTCGTTTACTGCCCTGCTGTAACATTGTATTACTTGTTTAGATTTCTTTTATTGTTGATGAGTATTATCCGCGTTCTTTCTCATTTTCACGCGTTTTGCAGAGATTGTCTAGACTTATTTTCCATTTTTGCTGTGCTTTAAGCATTCAAATCTTGTCTATTAAGATTTTGGAACTGTTAGGATAGCTATCTCAAGTTTAATTGTCTGTGTTGCATCACACTTTTATAATTCCTAGAAGTATGATAAAAAGTGCACAGAAAATAGGTACAAATCTAAACACGTCCAGTACATAAGGACGAGTCTGCTTAACTCTTCTCTCAACCTTCATCAATCGGTTCATGAACCGCGTCTAGAATTTCCGATAATGTGCCAGAATGTGCACCTCAACCGTTTTCCCTAAAATTTGCCTGCAGGATAAAAACATACTCGAGTAATTTAACTACGTACATAACTCCGAGCCATGTTTCTCTCCGTACTCATATTTCATCTTGTCATTTCATACTAACGTAACTGTGTAGCATCTCACTTCGCAGCACTCTACAAACTGAGCAATTTTAGTCAAGCTGAGAATATTACTTTTATATGTATTGGAAACAAATATGTTTACGGAATCTTCATCTGCTTGACTTTTTCACTTTCAAGAAGATACGAACAAACTATTTCAAAGTGGATGAAAGATTCGACCTAACGTCAAATAATTCATCAATCATTCTAACTTTAAGCGAGAACATCTTACTGACGTGAATGAAAATAAACCGACCCTAGCCAACAAAAATACAGACTAGAAAGGATTTGAAGAAAGTCTGAGTCATAGAATTGAACTACATGTACCGCTAACAAGGGCAATTTGATCCAAAAGCAGAGAAACCTGTAGAAGGCATCCACCAAGCAATTTAGCATAATACCAAAAAAAAAAAACTGTTGGAAATAGCTACTCACAGAAAACTAGTATGTTGGTAGCTAAAAAAAGAAATCGAAAAACGATGACAGCGTACTAGAGTATCAGCAGACTTAACAACAACAGCTAAGTCGTGAAATACAAGAAATAACCAAATAAATCAAGTTATTTGCAAGAATTAACAATTAGCACAAAAAAGAACCAAGAAATTAATAGTCCACACCTCACTGCTTCAAATAAAACACGAGAAATGGTCCAAAAAGAATGCAGAGAAATTTGCAAAGCATCTGGAAAAAACTTTCAGTGCAAGAAATAATGAAAGCTAGGTTACCAGCAGAAAATTTAGAGAAACACAAAATTTAGCTAACGACCCCCTAAAGAAGTCCAAACTAAAACAAAAAAGAACAGTCCAGAAAGTAGCAGAGGTAATAATGATATCTAAACCAGGAAAACAATCACATGAGATCATTTCTTAGAGGCATATCTCATTATTAGCAGTTGAGAAACTTCATTCAAAAGGCTAAAATAGTTAATCGAAGAAAAGGGACTAAATCCTATTCACCAGATTTAGAAACAACATTCCATCTTAAACCAAGTTGACCAAATTACAAACATTATAGAAAAATTCTTAGAAAAGAGGAAGGTTTGTGCAAGCTTTTGACAAAGTTTGGCATAGAGAATTAGCAAAAAGTTAAGTTATACACCATCTAAACAATTTGCTGAAACACTTATACATCTCTTTCGCTGATGACATAGCCAGAAAAAGGATAGAATAAGTGACCAATAGACTACAAATTTCCTTTGAGAACGTCAACAAGTGGACAAAAAGTGGCGAATAAAACTGAATGAAAGGAAATCTGAGCACGTTAATTTCACAAACAGAAAGAAAAACCTGTGATGATCAAAAACAGCTTGATCAACCAAAATGTGTTGGATCAAAACACATCAAAAAGAAAACGTCTAGGAATGCCAAGCACAACAAATTCTGTTTTATTCTTTCGCCGGCTATTTTGATCATGTTGCCGAAGAGATATCAAAAAACGAAGACTCCCGTTGTCTTTAGTTTTTCATGTAGAATCTAAATCTAAAGTAAAAATTTCAAAATTTAAAAAAAAATGCAGACAGAGATCTTTTTCAAATTTTGGCGACCATTTTGGCCATGTTCCCAAAGAGATATCCAAAAACGAAGACGCCACGAGTCTTTACTTTTTGATGTAGAATCCAAATCTAAAGTCAAAATTTCAAAATCTAAAAAAAATCGACAGACGAACTTTGCAAATTGAGTAACGAACGGAGTTCGTTAAAAACAAGAACTGAAAATTAAATATAAGAAAATGTACTGGCTTACGGGCAGAAATTCTAAGTTATTAGTACCTATAATAAATACACTACTGTACAAGCAGATTTTAAAACTCGTTGGACATATAACAGCCATCCAACTATGAGACTGATATAAATAATATACAGAAGATTCAAAGTTTTCAAAACAAAGTGCTTAGAAATATCGTTGATGCTTTTTGGTACATCAGGAACAGTAACATTTATCGGAACCTTCAAATCCCTATTGCAATTCAAGAAATAGAAATGCACTAACACCAAGATTCTCCAACTCTTCGACAATTGCGACCTAGTGAGAAGACTCAAACGGGTAAAACACAAAACCCGGATATTTATGACTTAATTATAAACTCAAAGATTGGTCTTATGAGTACTACTGCAGTGTAGTCCAGAAAAAAACCACGTTACTAGCTCGATCTAATTACTAAATATTAGAGACACTAACTTAGGACTGGAAGCTCTTGGATCTATTGTACAATATTGGATGAAAAGTTCTCAACTGATTTTTATGGGAAGCATACTCTAGACATCGTCGACATGACTTTTTGTCGTGGAAAATGATTTTTTTGGATTACCTTTTTTTCACAGTACTTATAATCTAAAAGCAAATCGTTTTTGTTGTTGAAAGATCTTGAAGAGAACTGAGTTCTCTCACGATAATTTTTGCATTCGTAAACTCTCGTGCTTATGCATTTCATACTGACTGACTTGTTAGTAAATTACCAGATTCTCCACTACTGTTACATCGGCGCTTCTTAAAAAATCTATACAGGGTGTTAGTAAATTACTAGCGATAATTTTAATGGTAGATTCTGCATCACTAATAGTGTTGATTGCGACATACGTAAACTTTCCAGAGTGAAAACTAAAAACTAATCTACCACAACACTCATGGAAATTTAATATTCATTTTAACACAAAAATTAAAATTTTAATTCTAACCTTGCGATGTGACACTACAATTAACTTTGACTCCTTTTCACTTACTTTACTTTAAAGGAGCGAGAAGATAATGATCCATTATTTTATCTTAAGATAAGAATTCGTCATCTATGACCTTGTTATTATTGGAATTGTTTATTTTAGCATCGGTAAAATTTGTTTTATAAATGGTAACTGACCTACTGATGTATGCCAGTGACGTCAAACTATTTTCATTTTAAAACTTTGACCCTGTGAGTTTATTATGCATTTTGAACCTAATATTGTCTAAGCAATTCTCTTTCTTTTCTTACAATTTACCTATCATTTAAATTAATGCCAGTAGTTTACTAACACCCTGTATATTGCTTTACATTTACCTATCTCAACTAATTGTCGTAACCATACAATATGAAAACTAGCAATGAAACATTAAAAATTACAAACAAGCAACTTTATTTATTGTAAGCAACACAGGTAAATTAAAATAGCACGCAGATGTACCTGATCAATTAAAGCATTAACGTATCCGTTTACTGACTGACTGATTACTTGGTATCGTTGAATACACCAGTTTTACTTTCTCTGGAAAACTACTCATTTCTCGATTTTAACTGGCAAGCTAGTAAGTCTTAGAATTATTAATTCTTCACTGTGCATGTTTACAAGTAATATAAAAAAACGTGCATCTAAAATTGTAGACTATGACTTGTTTGAATTTTTTACAAGAAGTATCCACAACGGGAATATTAGAACTTTGTAAATAAGAAGTTGAATGTAAGAAAAAATACCAACTTTGCTTCCACTACAAATTTAATGAAGGTTCTTTTCAACTTTGATGCAGAGTCGATCCGAGTCGGTAGTTCATATCATGTAAAGTATTCTGCGAGCACATTTTCTAACGTAACTGAAGTTTAATTACTTCATGTCTTGTAGCACGTAAGCCTCTATAAAAAAACTTATAACTGAGAAAAATAAACAAACACAACTTATAGCTTTGAAAGAAAAAATATAAAAACTATAGAATCAGCAACGATATTGTAGTTTTTAATGTTTGATATACAGCGTGAGTATAAAGTAACGTGTAGAATTCATATTGTAATGGCGGATAAAGAAAACCAACCACTATCACCACATCTCACTACTTACAGAAGATTTTTACAAATTGTATCACAGGACAGTGTTGCCGACAATTAATTCACCCCTCTTTAACTAAATTATCTTCAATTACACCCAAGAAACGATTTGATTCACTTACAGTCAATAAAACACAAGACATTAACTAAATAAATTTAATATTATTAAAACGATTAATCAGACTAACAAAAAGGCACGACATTAATAATTGTTTCTTTCCAACAAATAAAACGTGACGGAACTATAAAATCAAACTTAAATTGTTACAAAATACGTTAAATAGTTATTACAATTATAAAAAGGTCTTGCTGCATGAAAATGATTTAAACTACAATAAATGAAATGTAAAGAAGTAGGGTCAAAAAGGGTAATTATAAACGTTTTTTACATATTGCACTTTAAACCTAAAAGATTTGTATCGAGGGGCTATTTAATGATAGTTCTGATATGTATCCCTGTAGCGTGAGATCTTTAGAGTGTCTCCTGCAAGTTTCACAATTTTATCACCTTTTAAGTTTACAAGGATGTTTACAATTATCCCAACAAAAAAATGTATTGTCCAAAATCACTATTGTTCCTATCAACGTATTAAGAAATGTTACTGGGGAAAATGCGAAGTAAAATGCACAGGCATAAATTTCAATATTGTACAGCTTGTTGCATAAATAATGTCGCAAATCATTTCTTTAATGGAGTTATTAACTAAATATACAAAATCTAATTTCATATTTAATTATCCAAAGTCGTCTTATGGGCTTTTAAGAAACAAATTTTATGTAATTAATGCTAAATCAGATTTCATGTATTTGATCAATTCATTCGTTAAGAGAATGTACTGCATATTCACGTTTACCCCTATTAGTATGTTTATAATAACCTATCTAATATCAAGTGACATATTGTTCTAACTAAAGCAGTTCAACGCTTGAAAAATCTTTATTCAAATTTAATACACAAAAAGAAACATTTTGTTCTATAAACAAACAAGACCCTAAACTTAAAAAATATAAAAAACATAAAAAATATAAAAATACATCTACAGAAATTAACATTTTTACTGTCGTTTATCTATTTTTCAAAAACGCCTACGGTTCCTGAGAAAACATGAATTATTTTTCTAGATCTCATTATTATTTTTGGATCAGGCAACATTGCTTCAATCATGTTGAATTCAATTGAGGAAACATCTTGTTCTACTTCAACAAACTCAGTAGAAATCTCTTATTACGTTTAAATCCAACAATCTCAATGTCTCCGCTTTCTTCATCCACATCGCGAACGCGGCAGACATATTTATAATGAGTGTTCCTCCTGGATCCTCCAAGAAATTCAACCAACAAGTATACTCGCGACCTAATTGCATGCCATTCAGGTAATTTATATTTCACCTCTAGAATGCTATCGGCTACAACCTCTTCAATCCATTCCTTAAAATTTATATATTCATTTGAGTCATCACAGAAAGATTCTATTTCTTCATCTTCGAGCTAGTCTTCGCTTTCAGATTTTTGTTTACGTTTTGTTTTTTGTTTATTTTGTAAAGTTTTCTTATTTTCACTAGGTTTATCTTGGTGCTTAGTTTTCTTTTCTTTCGAGCAAGTTCGGTAAATTCGTTCTTTTTTAATCGTCCTACTCCATGCCCCATATGTTTTTTCCACAAGCAATCAGTTTTTTCTCCCAGGAGGTCTTAACCGGACCAAAAATGCCTTTGTCTAGGGGCTGGAGTCGGTCAGTTAGATGACTTGGGAGTTTGACCAATGAGATTTTATTTTCAATTGCACACTCAATGATTCTTAAACTTATGTGACTTTTTTTGTTACGCGTAATTCTTTTACCCACTTAAAAAAACAGAGTGAAACCAATTAAAGAACTGCGGTTCTTCCATCCAACCGTTTTAGGACGCAGAATAAACTGTACCGGAATAAGCCTTTGTAGAGGTCCACCTAACCTGCACTACATCTCCTTTGAAGATAATGAAAGGCGGTAAAAGAGATCCATCAGCTGATATACAACAAGGACACTAGTTGACTCTCTTCCAGAGCCACCAGAAACTCTTGAAAGAGGTTTGACTCGTTCCCCAATAGCCTTTATTCTGGATGGATCATTACCGAAAGTACTTTCATCGGCATTGAATACTAAGGCAGGATTGTCAATTGTCTTTTCACTGACAATATTATATCTGGCTTCCTATGTTTTTTTCTTGCTATTTGCAGATGCTCGGGCTTCTTAAATGATAAACCTTTATGACGACTCATAAAGTTATAGTACCAGTTTAAGCCGGGGCGGCCATCCTTAAATGGGGTTTCTAAATTATTTTCGACAATGTATGTTCTAATTAAATTAAATCCCGCAACTCTTCTTTGTTGCAAGGATATCCCATCCGAGCACCTCCTTTCAGACACTCTGCAATCTGATTTTCTACATTGGCACTTAATGCAGTAGGGCGTCCACTTCCCATCTTATTTTCTGGTATGTTTCTGCCTTTGATTCTATGATAGATGACTGCCACAGGCACATTATATTGCTGTGAAGCTTGACGGTAAGTGTTGTTACGGTTTTTTACATCACTTACTGCTCTTACCAGATCATTTCTTGAGTATCTCTTTTCTGTTTTCTTCTTAATATATTTTCTAGGCATTTTTTATTTTTCTGGAGAAACACGTTTCTTAGGATAAGTCACTGTTTACAAATACTCCAGACTACCGTTTACAATTTCCCCATTCGTATATTTTGAAGGGGTAATTGTAAATGCTGTTTGCTTCTTCTAGTAGTAATTTTCAAGGTTATGCAACTAAAACGCGTTTATTTACATATAAAGCGATACCCACATAAGCAACAACACTTCCAAACTTACCGTCCAGTCCCTTGGAATTCCAGTATAAATTAATGCTACAGAAGTAAATCACAAACTACAAAACACCACATGCAACTTTTGTTATATGTTTACGCTGCGTCGACGCCAATGAACTAAATTATTCCGTTCGGCAACAATCATGGATCTGTCAACTGGCGTAAGTGGGCGAAAATCTTATATTTTGAATTTTAAATAATCTACAGACCTACGAGGGTGGTCTGAAAAGTTTCCGACCTAACAAAGATACAAGACATTTTTTCTGAATTTTTTTTTTTATTTTTCAACATAGTCTCCTTGTAACTCTACACACTTCTCCCAGCGATGCTCCCATCTCTGTAACCCGTCCAAATAGTACTCGGCATTTTTCTCTGCAAAATAATTGTTCACGAAGGTGATTGCCTCTTCATTTGACGAAAATCTTTGTCCTCCGAGCGCAATTTTTAGATGAGGGAACAAAAAGAAGTCGCTTGGGGCTAGATCTGGTGAGTAAGGCGGATGGTCAAGCAGTTCAAACCGTAATTCGTGGATTTTCGCCATGGCAACCGCTGAGGTGTGAGACGGTGCGTTGTCTTGGTGAAACAGGATTTTCTTTTTCTGCAAATGTGGCCGTTTTTTCGCAAGTTCTGCCTTCAGCTTGTCAAGTAATGATGCATAGTATGCTCCTGTAATGGTTTTTCCTTTTTGAAGATAATCGATTAAAATAACTCCATGACTATCCCAAAAAACAGTCGCTATCACTTTCCCAGCCGAAAAAACAGTTTTTGCTGGTTTTGGAGCCGGTTCCCCCTTTGCAGTCCACTGTTTGGACTGTATTTTTGTTTCGGGCGTATAATGGTGTATCCAAGTTTCATCTACAGTAATTAATCGGCGCCAAAACTCGGATTTATTTCGCCTAAACTGCGCCAAAAGAGCGTTGGAAATATTCATTCGAACACGTTTTTGGTCTAACGTGAGCAAACGCGGCACCCAACGCGCGGACAGCTTTCTCATGCCTAAATGTTGATTTAATATGTGACAAACACGTTCTTTTGACATGTTCATAACCTCTGCTATCTCTCTCACTTTAATTCGGCGGTCGTCTAGCACCATTTGGTGAACTTTGGCGATGTTTTCGTCGGTAGTTGCAGTTTTTGGACGTCCCGAACGTTCATCGTCTCCCAAGCTCTTACGGCCACGTTTAAATTCAGCAGCCCAAAATTTCACTGTGGTAAATGATGGTGCAGAGTCCCCATACACAGAATCCAACTCATCTTTTATTTGCGAAGGCGTATTGCCTTTCAAAAACAAATATTTAATGACAGCTCGATACTCGATTTTGTCCATTTTCACAAAAAAACTCACATCAACTCACTCAAACGACTGTTACATAAAAACTGCGCGTCCAAAATGGCTGAAACTTTGGTGAGTAACTGTCAACAGATGAACAACGAAATTCAGTAGCTTTTATTTACGAGTGCTGCCATCTTAACGTTGAGATCGGAAACTTTTCAGACCACCCTCGTATTTCCAATTATCTCTAGTTTACATTTACCCTACTTAACCCTACTTGAAATGTCGAAATATATTAGAAAACCACTTTCAATAACAAAATATGGAGAACTACCCTGAAAATCATAATTCGTTCCCTTTTGGAAGCTTATTTACCACTCATGATAAGGGATTGTTTCCTAGTATATGTGGTGCCGAATGTCTCACGCGTTTTACAGAATTACACTAGGTGGTCGTTCTTGAAAGTACATCAATGCTACACCTACCTAGAAAAAATAACTTTGTGTTCCCTTGAAATCTCACAAAGGGTTGTTACTGGTAACTAACAGATAATCCTTTTCCTTTTTGAAATTACTTAAAAGTACATCACAAAAAATAACTTTGGGTTCCTTTGAAATCCCACAAAGGCTTTTACTGGTAATTAACAAATATTTCTTTTCAAGGGAATTTCTAAATGTTGTGCAACATTTCTTAAATTAATTTAAATTCCATAACTTACTATTTCCAACACAAACTTTTTATGGACAAGTATATTGGAAGATCCTGAAACAGATCAATTTTTTGTTATAAAATTACAGATTTTAATGTTGCAATCACCTTCCACTATTCATTTAGAAGTGATGACGTCATCTTCAATTTTTTAAATAGAAAGGCAATAACAGGGTCTATCAAAATGGCAAAAAAGTCAGGGGTTTTCCATATAAAAAAGTTAACGATGACGAAACAAATGCATTCTGGAAAGTGATTGCAACATTAAGATGTGTATTTTTATAATAGAAAATTGATCTGTCTCAGGATTTTTAAATATACTTGCCCATAAAAAATATGAATATAATGTGTCGCTTTATACCGACGCTGCATGTATATTAACTCTTAAAAATAGGAGTATGGTATACGCACTATGTAGTAAATTTAGGTAAATGATGAAGTTTGATGTGATTGTCTACAAATTGTTTTAATGTTGACTTTATATCTACGTATTTCCAGGCTGTTACTGAAACGGCCAAAAACATGTCTCGGAATCTAATTAGTGCTAGAACTATAGCACAAACATTTACATAAATAAACAGGCTGATCCATGACAACGAAAACATCAAATCTTAGTCCTTGATTTAATTTCTCAGACTGAAGACTCTCTGATGAATATTACTGTTAAATCTGTCGGTTTTAATTTATCATCTTTTACTAATTATCAGTATCAAGAACAACTGGATTTTCCAATTTCAATTTTGAAACTTGTTATTTAATTTTTATGTCGTTAACTTGTAACTTCCAAAGTTTCTCAATCATTCAAAATCTAATTGTAAGCATTAAACTAATTTATTAATTCAGTCGGAAAGATGTTCCTTTGGTTTTCATGTCAAAAAGTTTTGTTAAGTTCTGAAAGCTGCGCTGTTTGAATTTTCATTGGAATTAAATTCTACTTTAAACAAGGTTTTTAAACTTTTCTTAAAACAGAAGAAGGAAATTATAAAATCTATTTAAAACAAAAACAAAAAGAGGGAAAAAGTCTAGAAAATATTAAACATAATTTGATTTGAGTTTTAAAATTATTAGTAGAACAAAATTTTTGTTGTCATTTTAATTTCTCAAGATAACTACACTACAAACGTCACAAATTATTAGTCTAAAAGTATGCTTTAATGGTCAACAAATAGAACTAAGATAATGTATTCTACATTTTCCAAGTATGTCCAGCAGAGCCGGCTTCAGACGGTTCAACCACCTCAGGATGAATCTAGTTCAGGATCATTCATGACTATTGAGACTTCCTTCTGCCCCAAATCGCAAAATCAACCCTTTTAACCACCCCCTTTCTGGAGATTTTCTTATTTGTGAAAATGTGTGAATTTTAGCTCAAAAATGGCTTCTAAGAGGTTTTTTAGGTCCCTGATCACGAATCCGCATTAGTTTTCCGGAAAAGTGAACCTGGCCGTGGAAAAACGGAAAATTTGGCCTAATTTCTGGAAAGATTTTTCATTTCGTAAAAATTTCCAAATTGTGGCTCGAAAATGGGTTCTAGGAGGTTATCTTGGTCGTTGATCACAAATCCGATATTAGTTTTCCGGAAAAACCATCCTGGCCGTGAAAAATTGAAACATTTTACCATTTTCTTTATTTTTCTCATGTCTAACCGCTCTTATGTGGTAGTTCATCTCGTTTTCAATGTAGTCAACACGTTTGGAACCAGTTTCCACTGTTGCAGTGAAAATTACAAAAAACCCGTAGAAAATCATTGGGAAATTTTCAAAAAGATTGTGTTTTATGTCGATTTCGGGGTAATAGCATGCTGCCACTTCAAAAATAACAACGAAAACATTTAAAAAAACAAACTTTTTTTAAATGTTTAATATTTTACGACTAGGTTGGTTTTTCCGGAAATCTAATATTAGATTCGTGATTAACGACCCAAAAAACTATCTAGAACCCATTTTGGAGCTAAAATTCCAAACTTGTTTCCTTAATTGAGCACAATCTTCTGATTTTCTACGGCCAGGGTGGTTTTTCCGGAAAACTAATATCGGATTCGTGATCAGCGACCAAAAAAACCTTATAGAAGCCATTTTTGAGCTAAAATCCGCACATTTCCACAAATAAAAAAATCTCCAGAAAGGGGGTGGTTAAAAGGGTTGATTTCGCGATTTGGGGCAGAAGGAGGGACGGGGAGAAGGTCTCAATAGTCACGAATAACCTCGGGGTTATATAGAACTCATTGCAACAAAGAGTTTTTAAATTCGTGCTGAGTGGTTTTTTTTTATTCTTCCAGCTCATTCACTGGACTAACCGTCCTAGGGACGCAGAGATCAGCTCAAAAATTAGATTTTTTATCCCTGCATTATCTCCTACGAGATAAAAGGGCACAAAAATTTAATTTTGCCTTAGATCTCACTAAGTTCTGAAGCTGGTCGTGATTTTCAGTAGTTCGTGTTGTAGTAAGTTTCTACATGAGCATGAATCTAAGTGCTGGTTAGTGCTGTCTGCCCATTGCGTTTGACTCTCAATCTATAAGCATATCAGCTTTGTTTTTGATTTTTGCCTTTTTGACTACTACTATTACAAGTTTATCCATCATACAGCTTCAAAAATCTTAGATCTTTCTTAGCAGCTGGTACATGCTTTACAAGCTACCTACTGTCGTATTCTTAGGTCTAAACAGATTCTTTGCAACATTTTGAAGATTTTCTTTCTTTTCTTCTCTTTCATTTGTTTGCGTTTGTCTATTTGGTGTTGTGTAGCCTTGGACTCATCACCGAAAATGGTGTACAACGTTATGCCTAGCGTTTTGGTGATATTTTCGATCTTTTTCGTAGCAAAATATAAATAGTATGTGGTTGGGATGGGCCTTAATTCTTATTGATTTTTATTTTATCTATGATAGACATTTGTTGTTGTACTTCTTTATGTATGCAATGTGCCCAGAATTTGAGACTCGGCGTTGTTTTGCGGGTTTGCTGGATTGATTGAGCATTGTAGCGCTGAAACTCTCTTTCCTTTACTTTACCTCCTTAGAGGAGCTATCGTATCGTTAAACATTGCGTTTTGCACTGTCAGACATACATACATACACCAATATATGAAAGCAGCACCTTGTATTTATTTGTCATCCATGTTAATGTTTATGTTTCTTTATTTATCCATACCAGAAACATCATGTTCAGCTCATAAATAAAGCAGAACAGAAATTTATAGTTTGATTGGCAAATGTCACGATAGATTAGGTTGTTGAGTATTATAACAAAATTAAAAAAAATTTGTTCAGAATCAATTTGGGTTTTGACTTTCATTAGCCTTCTTAAGGAAGTTATGCATGGAAACTGATAGGGTTTCATTTCAACTAATTAAATTTCGTCTTTTATTAACCATCATGAGGAAGCTGTTTGTAAAAACTGCTCAGGCTTCGTCATCAAACTGGTCAAGGACATGTTCTAATTAACTTTCTCAAGGCCCTCTGCGGTCACTTATGGTCAGGTTTTATCTTATATTAACCCTCTCTGTGGAATTATGCCCACAAACTGATCAAGCAGGATAGTTTTGGTAGCTCACAAGTTGGGTTTTTACCCTCCATTAACCTAATGGGCGCTATGAAAGGAAGTAAATTAGACTTTGTCTTCTCGATGAATTTATACACAAGAACTACAATTTTATCCTCTAATTGGCTACTTTCTATAAACTGCGATCAGGCTTTGCTTTATATTATAACCTTCTTGAGGGAATTATACCTGAGAACTGATAGGTCTTTGCTATCAGACAAGTCAAGCTCGGTGGATCACGGTCGGACTTCGTACTCCTTTGACCTATATAAGAATCCATATCTTTAAAAGTGTCGACAGAATTATGTACTTGGCACTTAAAGGGCCGCTTTTGCCTCATTAAGTTTCTCAAGCATGCTATGCATCAAAACAAATCGGAATTTGTCTTCAAATAAATTGGTTTGGCTTTGCTTCTATCGGCTTTCTTGAGGGAGTTATACATAAAAATTAATAGAGCTTCATTTTCTATTAGCCATTTCGACGAAGCCGTGAATGGAAACTGTTCAGGCTTTGCCATCAAACAGACCAGATTCGGCAGTTCACAGTAGGGTTTAGTCCTCCAATAACCTTCGAGTAGGCGCTGTGAAAGGAAATAAATTGGGCTTTGTTTTCTCAATGAAGTTATCCAGAAACACTAATTATACTTGGCCTTAAACGACAGGGTTTTGCCTTTATTAACGTTCTTGAGGGAGCTGTGCATGAGAACAAATTAGATTTTGTTCTCTAATGAGCTGGTCTGGTCTTGCTTTTATTATCCTTCTTGATGAAGTTATGCACGGAGACTGATTTTCAAATAGTTAAACTTTGATTTTTATTAACTATTTTGAAGAAGCTGCGCATGGAAATTGTTCAGGCTTTGTCATCAAACAAATCAAGAATTTGTCTTGATTAACTTTCTTGGGAGAATCAGAAATAAAAACCGATTGAGTTTCTTTCTCAAATCAAATACCTTCTCGAGGGAATTATGTTTATAAACTGTTTGGGCTTCTTTATCAAACAATCATCAAAGCAAGCGTGGATGGAGTTACGCTAAAAGATTAATTGAAATTTGCTCTTAAACGACCGGCTTTTGCCTTTATTAAGTTCTTTAAGAGACTATGCATAACAAATCAGACTTTGTCTTCAAATGACCTGGTCCTGTTTCTCTATCCACCAATCTTCTCGAACGAATTGTAGACGGAAGTAAGTTGGGCTTTGCCGTTCATTAAACTTTCCTAAGAAATTAAGTACAAAAACTAATTGCGCTTCTCTGTAAGATGATCCAGCTTCCCTTTTCATTAACCTTCTTAAGGAAGCTGAGCTTGGTGACAAATCGGACTTCGCTTTTAATGAACCGTTTTGAAGAAGCGAATATGCGTTTTATTGTTTAGCTTTTTATATCAGTAGTTCTTTTGACTTTTTGTGTTATATACCGATACAGTGCAATAGATCGAGAGTAGTCTTTCGGTTTTTTAGAAACTTTTCATATTAAAGGATGGCACGAGAAATGTCAATTCACAAAATATCTGCGAGAGCAGAAAATATTTCCAAAGTCAAAAGCTACGGCATGAAAAGAAAAAGAAAACAAAGAAATAAAGAAAATTTACATTACATCCATTATCCAGTATTTCAATATGTATGAGGAAGAACTCTTGTGGTTGTCCTTCACGTCATTTATTTATTGCAGTTACCATTTCAGTAAAACATGAGGACAGTTACTTGGAGAGAAATGTCCTTGCAAGCGTTCTTGGAAGAGATACAGATCAGGGCTTGAAAGAAGTTTCCTGCCGCAGAAAGAAATTTTTTGGTTAAGCTTAAATTTTGCATTTTTAAGTTTTAGGAGATTCCAAAATAAAAACGACAATTTATCCATGTTTTGAGCAATTCCTAGACAAGAAATTTGTTGTAACGGCATAGTGATAAATGAATCATCTACCATCAGCCCGGCTAGCTCAGTCGGTAGAGCATGAGACTCTTAATCTCAGAGTCGTGGGTTCGACCCCCACGTTGGGCGCTAATATTTTTGTATGTCTAAATAAATAATATAATAATTATAGCTTCTATAATAGCTTAAATAAAATCTGTTAAAATAATCGATCCTGCCAGGATTCGAACCTGGAATCTTCTGATCCGTAGTCAGACGCATGATCCGTTGCGCCACAGGACCTGTTGCGCTTTAATTAAAAGTGGACTAATGCATTATAACGAGTGTGCTATCTGGAAGAAAGCCAATAATAATCAGAAAATAGGTCATGTAGAACAGTATTGCAATTGCATACAAGGAGGAATCGCCGGTTTATAGCAGAAACCGTGATTCTGATATCAAGATTCAGTTGCTGTATTGAAAGATTGCTGAACTCTTACGATCAAACAAGGTAAGCAGGTATTATAATTAGGTTAACTGCATTTGCTTTGGGTGGATCACGGTCATGGTCAAGGTGAAGTTGGAGATCAATAATTCTAAATAAATATTATGCACATACATACGTAATACTGTTCAGAGAAGAAATGAAACTTAATTAATTGGATGATTCATCCTAATAGTGTACTTGTAATATTCTGTTCATTCAGTACAATACAATTTAGATCAAGCTAATATAATATTTACTCAAAATAAAATTTCTGTCGTTCAGAGCCTACCTTCTTCATAAGATTGTTTCCTAAATGATGACGTACTTATTTTGCAAGTTTAGAAGGAATACAAAATTAAAATTTGTTGAAAAAATAAGAAATGTCATAAAACATTTTGTAAAAACTTTTTCCTAAAACGTCAGAATTAAGTTTTAACAATTTCAGAAAACATATTGGGTTTAAATTACATATAAACTTCCGAGCTATGAAACCTTATACTTCAACTAAAATGTGGCTACTTGTTATTATATCCTTTTTTCTCAACATCCGTTGTACGTGAAGCTCGCCGTACTCGAAGCGATATCTTGCAGCTTTCAGTCATCCTTACAGCATCATAAAGAGAATTTTCAAAAATAAAATATTGTGAAAGACTAAAAACAGTTAGAACTTTTGTCTTGTTTGGAACAGCAGCGTTTGTCTATTGATCAAAGTGAGTTGATTAATGTTCTTAATTAAAGGAGTCATCAAAACCAACAATAACTACAAACTGGATTTACTTGATTGAACTCAAAGTTGCAAGGTTTTCATTTATTAATCCAATTTAAAAAGTAATCTCACAAATTATTTTAAAAGGAAAAATAACTGCAGTATTAATCAAATTCTCAAATTGCTTAACTTAAGTTTTTGATTCACTAATCAAATAATCTTTAATTTCCGGTAAACAGAGTAATAGATTTCTTCACTTACCATAAGAGCGCTTAGTCTTGTATTATTAATGGTCTGCTTTCAGTAAATTTTTTT
>VTPC01091029.1:7998-19633 GCA_011009095.1 Ignelater luminosus | reverse complement strand
AAAAAGGTGTTTTTACAGATAAAAGATTTTTCTTACTTATTTTGTTTTTAAAAAGCATTCAAGTTATACTGTGATGTGACGTGACAAATGGCTTTCTAGAGCACTAGCGGCAAGGCTTCAAACAAACAGCTTTTGCGTGCTTTTTCGTGTAGAAATGAAATAAGCACACACTATAAAGACGTAACCAAAATTACACTTTATTCCTAGTAGCTTATTTAGTTAGTTTTTACAGCTAACATTGTATTGCATTACTTGTTATTTAAAAGTCATTTTGAAGAATGCATCAAAACATCTTTTAATCATCGTTCTTCCAAATAACAATCTTGGGAGTAAAAGATGTATAAAACCTCAAAGAAATGTCACTGTAATTTATAATGATTGGTTAGTCATAATTAGCTTTATAAAAAAAATCTACGAATTCTGCCATAATTCAATAAGCTTTCCTCCAAGAACGGAAACATCGTGTGCAGCTTCCCACTTGCAGTTGCAGATCGAGTTTACCCAATGTTGGGGACCGTACCTAGTAACGGTATCCTCCCTACGTCTTGATGCGATGAACCTTGGGGGAAAGAGTGGATTGTTGCTTTTGAGTGAGCAAGCGGTTTGGGAATCCGTCCAGAGCCTAACAACTCCAGCAGGTAACGAGATATGCGCGGCATGGGCTGGATATTCTATAGAATAGTTGGACTCCCTTATGGTCAAAAGTCCCTCATTCTTAACTCGGGGGTTCTAACCCGCGTCTTTGTCGTTAACTCTCCCTATCTGTCTGCCCTATTCTAATCTTGTATCTCCGTCCATGGTTTGCCTAATTCTTTTGCTATTCTCCATCCTTTCCCCACTCGGCCCTTGTGCAGTCCTGCCAATTCGCTCGAGGCCCCTTAATCGCGTACTGCTTTTAAACGCTCAAATCTTTACGTGAACTTGCGTATTTTGGATCACCATTCTCTCTCTGTTTCTTGGCCATCTATAACATGCTGTCGGGATTATGCCATTCGATTATGGCGTGATTCGCTCTATCCACCTGCCTTCCTTATGCGAGAATGTAAGAAGCTGCACTGCGGCCCATTTAGACGTCCTATTTTCCGTCAGTCACGGTACACTGTAAACGATCGCTTTCGGTTATTCGACCGTTGCCGCTTTCTTCGTTCTCTCATTCCCGATTCCTGGTATGCAACTTAACTCACCGGCAGTTGATTCACACTTGTGCCGATTATTATCCAAACCTGTCCCACACCTCCTGATAAAGCCAAGTTGGATTTCTCATTTCTTCGAAGCCAATCTACTATCTGTGTAAAAAACTACTTCTTCAAATACGAATGCTCCAGACTCCTAACCTAAACTTTCCGTTTCTTATTTCATTTTCGCCGTTGAATATGGCATAAATGTTGCTTTTCCATCGTCCTTTCTTGAACCGTCTCGTTTATGTAAACCTTTATTTGGCTATTCTCTTCGACCCTTCCTTCTTTGGCTATCCTGAATTTAAGTATTTCCACTTTGCCGGATGACCACGCGATTTCAGTCTTGCTGTCTTCTACTCCGTTCTCTTGAATTTCCAGATAATTTGTTTTTTCCCGTGATCTTCTCTTGCAAATGCAAATCTATTGGTAGTATTTCGCTTAGAACTATTGCCGCTTCCGCAGATATCGTAATATATGCCATTGTCGCTTTGACCGTTAGTATTCTTTGCGCGCCTGATAGTTTCCTGACCTATCTTACTCTAAGATCTTTTGCCCAGACCGCTGCCACGTAAGGTGTTCCCTCGTAAACCCTTGCTTACGCTTGTCCTCTAAATTCCCAAGTTAATCTCGCGGCATCGTCTGTCTTACGAGATAATTGCTTTAAATATTCAACGCTGTCCCTGCTATAAACCTGATCTATCTGTATCACGAATATGAGTTTTTCCTGTTTGATTGTTTTCCCGTAAGATAGCGCTTCCATCTTTCTCGTATTTCTACCGCTAAAGAAGCTTCGAACCAAAGCTAACAAGTTCCTCAGGCAATCCTTTCGTGTCAATTTCCAAATGATGCATGTGCTACAGTATTCCCCTTGTTGTCAAGGTTCGTCCGTAAAACGTTTCTATCGCATTTGCTTTTGTTTGTTTTACTTTGAATTTCCCTTGAGTTTTAACTATTCATTTTTCTAACCACCCTCGGTACTTCTCCGCACGTAATTTTGCAATCCCTATTCGAGTTACCCATCGCGTCCCTAGCCTCGCGACTAATTGTCTTGGCAGTTTGTTGTTCTTGTCTCCAGAAAGTAGTTGTTCCAACAGAAACTCTGCAGTTTTCTCCATGTTCCGCATACACCTTTTGTCAGTTTTCTTTACGTTACCGATTGCCTCGTTCCTACCCTTTTTTGCGTTGACATCCTTCCAAGCCGTTTCCAATGGGTCTTTCTCTGGATTCGTCTACAGAATTCTTTCTAGTTTGCCGTGTTCGTGTTCTTTATTAGCTCTTTGAACCCTTAGTGCTATTCTTGTCTTTTGCATCGCTCTTCCTCCCTTTTAACAATCAGTACGCTTTGCCGGTATCACCTTCGTTGATTTCCGGATGTCTATGTTTCGCGCACCAATTCATAGATCCGCTTCCTAAATGTTTTCTCAATCGGCTCTTTTGCTACAGAATTTAAATTGGCTAATCTCGATTATTTTACGCGCGCCATCCATGATTGCAGTCCAGGATTCTGCTTACAGAACGCCTCCTGGGGAAATAGATAAACAAATAAAACACCGGCTGCAGTATGTATCATAGTCATGATGTGTAGAGTCAGCCAGTCAACAAAGGTCGCTTCCACAAGTTATTATGCTCGCCTACACTGCCCAGACATGTCGATGCCTACCACCTTAGCTCGCACCCTCTTACCAAAAGAAAATCAATTCACGTATTCATGCATTAAAATGGCTTCTAAAATTCAAAGTGCTGTATCTCACCTGGCCATGTAAGGTGGGTCTACAAAGGATGTGGGTTACACGTGTGCTTTCGTACCTTGCGTGAAGGAACCTTCGCTACCGATTCTTAGTTTCAAGAGTGGAAAGAATGGCTGTTCACACCATCATTTAAATTAATCATCTGATAATATGTACAACGTTTGCTTACGTTTTGAGTTGGCATTTATAAAAATCAAACAGGCTCAATTTCTTTTTGTGTGTAAAAGGATACTTAGACTTAGTGTTAGTCAGCTTGTCATAAATTTGTTACAGCTGTAATAGGCAGAAATGAAGAAGAAAATAATTTTTGATCATTTATATTGTACATCTTATTTGGTATTTGACTGACATTTTAGTTTCCGTGTTACATTCATTATGTGGATTGTAGGTAGGTCCATATATTAACAGTGTACGAGGGTGGTCTGAAAAGTTTCCGACCTAACAAAGATACAAGACATTTTTTCTGAAATTTTTTTTTTATTTTTCAACATAGTTTCCTTGTAACTCTACACACTTCTCCCAGCGATGCTCCCATCTCTGTAACCCGTCCAAATAGTACTCGGCATTTTTCTCTTCAAAATAATTGTTCACGAAGGTGATTGCCTCTTCATTTGAGGAAAATCTTTGTCCTCCGAGCGCAATTTTTAGATGAGAGAACAAAAAGAAGTCGCTTGGGGCTAGATCTGGTGAGTAAGGCGGATGGTCAAGCAGTTCAAACCGTAATTCGTGGATTTTCGCCATGGCAACCGCTGAGGTGTCTTGGTGAAACAGGATTTTCTTTTTCTGCAAATGTGGCCGTTTTTTCGCAAGTTCTGCCTTCAGTTTGTCAAGTAATGATGCATAGTATGCTCCTGTAATAGTTTTTCCTTTCTGAATATAATCGATTAAAATAACTCCATGACTATCCCAAAAAACAGTCGCCATCACTTGGTGAACTTTGGCGATGTTTTCGTCGGTAGTTGCAGTTTTTGGACGTCCCGAACGTTCATCGCCTCCCAAGCTCTTACGGCCACGTTTAAATTCAGCAGCCCAAAACTCCACTGTGGTAAGTGATGGTGCAGAGTCCCCATACACAGAATCCAACTCATCTTTTATTTGCGAAGGCGTATTGCCTTTCAAAAACAAATATTTAATGACAGCTCGATACTCGATTTTGTCCATTTTCACAAAAAAACTCACATCAACTCACTCAAACGACTGTTACATAAAAACTGCGCGTCCGAAATGGCTGACACTTTGGTGAGTAACTGTCAACAGATGAACAACGAAATTCAGTAGCTTTTATTTACGAGTGCTGCCATCTTCACGCTGAGGTCGGAAACTTTTCAGATCACCCTCGTAAACATGGTTGGATTTTCCAAGGGTAGTTTTTTGCCACTTGTGGTATTTTAAGTACTACAGTCATATTTATACTACCTTTATAGGGTAATCCTAGGTTAGGCAGTTAAAAAATATGTTTTGATTCAACCGAACAACTAACAGCTAGAAGAAATCATAAAAAATAGAGAAATAGAATAAAACAAACAGTTACCTATAATAATAATTTCACTTTAAAGATTAGTCTTTATTTCAATAATTTTACTTTAACGAAATTTTAATTTCCAGGAACACCGCAAAATGCAGGAAAGAGAAGAACCGATCCGTAAAACCGCAGAACTGGGATAACCGTGGAAGTTTCTTTGTGGAAATCTAATACGATCAAAGAAATTATACGAAATTTACCAAGATACTCATTAAATTCTAAATTCAACTAAAATTAGTATTAGAAGTTATTACGAGCGGACAATGACAAACGTTAGTTCTAGTGAAGATATACACAGCGAAGCAAATATTTATTATACTATAAGCGAAGTGTTAGTGTCGTTATTTGCAATCGTCGGGAATTCGTTAGTGATAACAGTATTTTGCAAAGAAAGACGGTTGCGAAGAAGAACTAATTACTATATTGTGTCGTTAGCTGCAGCTGACTTATTAGTAGGACTATTAGGAATCCCTTTCGCCCTATTGGCGGCTGTTGGATTACCTACTAACTTACACGCATGTTTGTTTACCGTTTCTTTATTGGTTGTACTATGTACTATATCAATATTCTGTTTGGTGGCCGTGTCAGTTGATCGATATTGGGCTATCTTATATCCCATGGGATATTCAAGACATGTACGGACTAAAACTGCTTTAGGTGAGTCAAGTTCTACTTTTTCTTTTTTAATTATTATTTGAATTAGTCATAGATATGTATATATGTAATTTGTAAATTTTACAAAAATTACTATCTAATTGTTTTTGTGGTTTAACTCGCTAAAGATCTATTATTCATTGATGATAATGAAATTGTAAACACATGTATGTTTCTACTTCGCAGAAAAGTTGCATCTGAATATCTTTAAAATTAATCATAAGTAATTAATTACGCGCTCTTTATCATAAAGGATCTTTTTTTGCATCTTGTTTCTTTTTAAAAATAACCGTGTTACTCATCTATTATGAAGAACGTGTTTTTTGTTGCATTTATAAAAATAATAAAATTAACAAATTACAATTAATTGAAAAGGTCTTCCTTTGATTTTGTTTATGTTTGGAATTTTTTTCAAGTGAGATCGTTTGTATGGAGAGATAAGTAAACAAAATTAAAAACTTTCTTAGAATATCTATTCTCGATTTTCTTTTTTATAAAAATGCTATTCCCATAAGAACTGACTGGAAAATGTTTTTTACGTTAACTGTGTTTTGGGAATTATATTAAAGGGCATTTGAACATATTTGATTATGGTTTCGTGTTTACTTTAAGAGACGTGGGAAAAATGATAACTTCAAAAGAGAATGAAAACAAAAACAATCCAATCAAATAGGAGACCATTCTTTGTATTTTTGGTTTACTTCCAGTTGTTTACATGCGACTGAATTCCATATATGTAATGAATTTTCAAAGAACTTCTTGCAATGCAAAAACTTTTTACCGTTTATATATCACTCTAAATGGAAAAATTGCCATTTTGATAACTACCTTTGCCCTTTGACCACTACCTACTAAGCTGAAAATTGAGTTTTGAATTTTGATGTGTTTCTTCAGTAATCATCTACAATAAATAGAGATGTTTGTTTGCTTGTTCGAATAAACCTTTATGTTCTATATACTTTTCAAATGTCACAGAGCATAGAAGAAACCATGCCTCTATCGCGTAAATCTTGAAAGCTCAAAGAGGATATTCAAATCTTATTCAAGTTAAAGAGTTCTGTTTGAATGAACGAACATACATTTTTATTTTTTGTGCAGATTTCTTGGTATATTAGAAAGTTGTCAAATTCTTTTTAATCTTTGGGTTCCTTCCGAGCTTTAAGTCCTTGCAGACCTTGAGATTCTTGCAAACTTGCAAACTTGCAGGTGTTTGCAGAACGGCAGCTTCCCTCTTCAAAATTCTTGTGGATTTCCCAAATTTTTTTTGGGATCCCGGGTCCAAGACCTCGATTTTAGTGTCAGTGGTCTCTCTATTCAACATAAAAGAAAAAATAGTAAGAAAAATCTTGAAAACGTTTCCTTTAGCCCTCTAGGTAAAATAGCTTTTGTAACTTAATATTTATAATTTCACAGCTCAGGCATGCAAAATTGAAGATTCACTACTGATTTTGATAGAAGTTGCAAATACACGCTCAGTCTTTCCGTTTCGTTAAACTGATTTGCAGTTAGGTTTCTTACAGTATGAATTCTCTATTAGATCATTCGGAATTTTGGGCTTGTTTGATGTACATTCACTAGCATCTTAAGCGGAATATTAAGAAATATCGTTTGCAAAATAAATTTATGGTAAAAATATCAATAATCTATTGTACAAGTAAGATTGATATTATTAAATTTAGCTTTGTTTGATCCTCGTTATTGCTTTTCATTCTCTTTATTCTCTTTAAATAGCGGAGAAATTTACGAAATTGATATTTAAGTGAAATCGTTTTTTATACTTGTCCATTTTATATTACAATTTAAATTAATTAAATTAATTTAAAAATCTTTACCGCAGGTAGGATTCGAACCTACGCAACCTTATCTCGCGTAAGGTGCACTAACCAACTGTGCTACCGAGGTAGGTATTCTAGTTGGTTAGTTAGGTTCGAATCTTTCTAGATATTAAATTTACTTTAATAATTTTCTTATTATACATTAATTAATGTATGTCATGAGTGATTAACTCAAGAAAATTATTAAAATAAACTTGTCCATTTTATCTATACTGACCAACACAGCCTGTTTTTCGTTTTGGCTGGGAACAAGTTCAATATCTTTTTGGTATTTTTTTCTAATTTCTAAAACCTAAAATTCTACGACCTACTAAGATGTATTTCTTTGCGTTTCCTTAAGGGTCAAGATAAACAATTTGGTGCATTTACGCATCTTTCTGAACCAAGCAATGATTTTTGATAGATCACATTATACTTAGTAGGTACATAAGTACTGATTGTATCCATTTCCAGTACTAGCATAGAACGCACTCCGACTTGAACTTATGGTTTTTGACAGCTAACCTTTATATTGTTATCTATGAAAAGATTTCAGATTTGTGTTGAATTAAAAAAAGACATTTTCAAAACGCTCCGTCCGCTCGGGATTAGCCGCATGTTTGTGTATCGGTGCATCAAGTTGTTCGAGAAGACTGGAGAAATTAAGAACGTCAAAGCTTGAATCAAGAGAACTCTTCTAAGTAAGCAGAAAAGTCAATGAGTCGAATTACCAAAAAGAGACTTGACCTTCAGGTCTTAAAACGCCATAATGGACAATTGCGGAATACAGCTCTTAAAAAAAATAGAGTCAAAAAGTTGAAACGGCTGTAGATGAAGTTCGCAAAGGAGCGATGCAAAAAATCCTGTTTACCGACGACAAAATCTCCGTCGTCCAGGAAAAGCCCTACAAGCAGAACGACAGGATTCAAGCATACTCATTTAGTGAGGTCTCTAAACTAGTCTCACGGATTGAAAAAAGCCATCACCCAGTATCAGTCGTGGTTTAATGGGGTATCTTCTATGATGGGGGTCACTGATTTGCATTTTTGCAAACAACATGTGTCAAAACATCGGCCAAAGTCTATTAACAATCCGTTTTGGAAGTCGTCGTAAACTTACTCGACTATACCCTTTTCTAAAGCCAATCATGGACTTTCCAGTAGGATTCTGCGCCGGTTTATAAGGCCAAGATCACCCAGACCTGGCTCCAAAATAATGTACCAGACTGGCCTTCTGGCAGTCTCGACTTAAATCCTTTAGATTATAAGTTGTGGTCTGTTTTAGAAGTCATGCTATGCCATAAAAGATACCCCAACATTGAATCCGATCGAGCTGTAGCCAATTCTTCACTCCAACTGCGAGCTGGTATTGATGCATGGCAGGCGTGAGTCAAAGTCTCTGTTAAGGCAAAAGGTCATTTTGAATAAGAGTATCATTTTTATGTTCCAAAAAAATTGCAACTATCTTGGTTACCTAGAATCAATATATGCCATGATAACTTCGTTGGTCTTTGTTGTTAGAAGTCTTTAGTTCTCTTCTTAAGCGTCTGTATTTTGTATTGTTAATTTTGCCTGAAGTGTTTCCAAAAGATCGTGTTGTCATAATTTTTGTTTTATGTCACATATTTACTTCTTCACTGTGATATCACATTGTAATAAGTCGACTTGTTGTTATTGGTAATACCTACCGATTCGTTATTCTTCTCTTTACTTTTTTTTATTTTTTTCATATATTCTACTGGACTCTTGGTCTTCCAATATTGCTGATAAGTTGAAAACTGATCGATTAATGAACAAGGTTTGGATTTTGGTTTTCTAGTTATCATTAACTGCACTTGAGTTGCGTCTTTACTCCTTATTTTGATCCGCTCTGGGTTGACTATGATCATCTACCAGTTACTCTCTGCATTAATAATAATTGATGACAATTATTGTCAACGGTAAACACAAGAATGTTGTCTGTGCTTTGGTTTTAAAGTATTAAGACAATAAGTTCCAAGATTGGACAATAGATATCATGAGCAAAAACAAACCAGAACTCAAGGACTTTCGTCTCACCCTAACAAAGTTTCTTTATTGGTTTCTTCCACAAGTTGCATTACTGTTGCTTCTTCAACCATCTGATGCTTCTTTCAAAGCAACTTTTTATAAAATGAAGTCAAGGATGAAAATAAAGTTACTTTTTTTCCCATTTAGTCTATCTTCGAAAATTATAGTTTGATGATTGATTACGGCTGCAAATACTTTAACTATCATTGTAGAATTTCTGTCTGATTTTGAGATTGGATGCCGTGTTAGGAAAGTAACAATATTCTTAGCTGAAAAATACGAAATGTCTTCAGTTGGGTATATGAGACAATTCAAGATTCTGTAGTGTCTTGCTATAAGAAGATTCGAACAATTTTACTCAGTTTTTGCTTCATTGCAAATTTATCCTTAAAAAAGGGTGTATCCGTAAGTTGGAAGAAGAATTTATCGAAAATTCTTCAAAAGCCTTCTATAATTATGATGAAAACCAATTTCTGCAGATCACACATACTAGAATGCAAGCATACATATATAATTCATATCACACAGTTGAAGGTTCTTCTTAGAATGTGCCTGCAGCTAAAAAGCTCAATTGTAATTGTAATATCAAATGTTCAAATATAGTAAAGAACAATCGGTGACATCAGTGGGACTGGAATTTGTATCTGCAATTATGGCATCTTGATATAACTGATAATAAGTGACAACATGTGTGTACAGAAAATCTTAAAATTTATTGTTTATCAAAGAGTTTTGTGAATATTAGAATATATCCCTAAAAATATCGGCTAAAGATTTAAGAGAAGTGGATCTAATTGGAAAAACGCTAAGAAGTTTATGGTAGGAATTATTGAGTTAAAAACTGAAAAGATCAAATGTGATAAAATTGGCGCGTTAGCTTATTTTCACTGGAAAGAACACACAAATACCACAACCGGAAAATGATAGTAACTAGCGTCAGTCAGAACTTTCAAAAATAGACACTTCCTCTGTCCCACAAGAAGTGAGCCATTTCTATTTTTGTTAAAAATTATTGTATCAAAATGCACGTTCTGACCTTGAATGCATTAAATAGATTTTCTATCTATTTGTGGATCAAGTTATCGCTGAAGTCGACATTATTTGTAGTTGTTGCCGATTTATGATCTGTTACATGTTGAGAACAGTCAGTGAATTCGATGTCACACCAGGTAACGTTAACAATCATTTAATTTATTTAAATATTCGCGTTTTTGTCATCAATCATGGCAAAATCAAATTTGAAGGACGAAATACGGGAAACTATATTGCAATTTCTTTTGCAAAACCATAAACTTCGTCGGGAGAGACGACGACTGTTTAGTATTCGCTGCAACAGATAGAGATATTCTTCGTCAAAATAAGTTAGTTTAAATTTTCTGCGGTTTTGCTTAAATTTGAAAACATTTATTAGCGTTCATGTAAAAAACAAAAATCTAGAGCCGAGCCAATTAGAGATTAGCATTAGTAGTTTGGTTACTTTGATATTATGAGATAAAATAGACGAAGCATTTATGCATGCAGATAGTTCATAAACCTCTATCGATGATCTCATCAAGTCATCATTAACACCTGTTGATGATATCATGCTGTGAACAACCATTATCAATTCTTATAAAAACCGACGCATGCCAAAATTCTACTCAAAATAAATAAAAGAATTCATTTAAATGCATACTTTTTAAGGTTACAATTGCCATTATGCAAAGAAATAATTTTAAAGGTTTCTTAATTTGATTATTATTAAAAAAAAGGATTTTGTATTTTTTTGAAATGTTGACATAATAACAAAAAATGTTTATATAAATTGGTTAGTTAAATACCAGAATGTTCTCAGCTGGTGTACATTAAAGCGCGTTGAGCAATCGAATCATTTCAAATGAATAGTTAGTGGGAAAATCTCTATTAATCGGAAAATGCAATTAAGTAAAATTAAATTCTCTAGAATAGTTTCATTTCATGTAAATTTTGGACGTTATTGCTAGTTCTGAAATGATTATCTACTTACAATGCACATATGCATGTTAAATACATAAAGCTAACCGTAATAAAAAAAACCTATACAGAGGAAAGTAATTAATTTTAAAAATGCAATAATATTTTACAGGATAATGTTTTTTAGAGAAATTTTAAGTGTTTAGTTTTTAAACTTTTGTGCCTGACACGGTTTCAAATAAGCATCTGGTTGCTGAAGTAAAGAATGTTTCTGACAGCAATGACGAAAGAGTTAGTTACAGTATGCTATTGGCCTAGCTAGGCGCTCAAACTGAGTTACCCTGCTCGTATAATTCTTGTTTGTTTTTTTCCCTGAAAAATCCTTACGGAATGCTGGTTTTTTTATACAGGGTACCTTAAAAGCCTCCAGATCTGCATGTTTCTCAATGCATCTTTTAACGTTAGTCTTACAGTTTTTGAGTGATGATGTCATCAATGAATTGTCTAATTGCACTTGCATTTTTATTGAGAAATCTTCTAGAGGGTTTGGTCCTGTTTTCGACTATCGCTTGTTTTGATATCCTTACGTAAGAAAATGTTTAAGAGAAATAACTGAAAAGCAGTGCAGTGACGTACTCGACAAAATTTCTTAGTCCAATCTAAAGATATCTTGAACAAATCTGAAGTAATAAAATAAATTTTTATGCCTTGCCTTTTCTAAATCAAGAGGTAGCAGAAA